>CM052663.1:89193171-89253931 GCA_028533165.1 Leontopithecus rosalia
ACCCTCTCCCCTGAGGACCCTCTCCCCTCGGCACCCTCTCCCCTCGGGACCCTCTCCCCTCGGCACCCTCTCCCCTGAGGACCCTCTCCCCTCGGGACCCTCTTCCATCATACCTTCTTCTCAAAAGACCCTCCCTGGCTTTTTGTGACCCTCCAGCCTTGGCCTCTGGACGTGCTGGGGTTACAGGTGTGAGGTCCAGCAGGTTGCTTTTGCTTTTCTTTTTAACTTCAGTGGTTTGATGTAACAAACCTGGTTGAGCCCTAAATAATGAAATAACCATTTAAAGGCAGCACAGTCACATCCTCTTCAATGTTCTCTTCAAGTTCTTTTCAAGGTGCTTTTACTGGAACCTAAGTTTTTAAACTCACGCATCTACATCAATTAAGCCCAAATCATCAAAAGATTGAGAAATCACCTGTACGTATTAGAGTATAAAATGATGGACTGAAATCTCTGAACGGTGAGCTACAGTGGGTGTCTGTTCACTCAGGTGTCTCACTCCCCATGGCGTCTAGCAGTCAGGCACCCGGAGGTGTCCTGTGTCCTGCCCAGGACCTCAGCAAGGCAGCTGCTGAAACCTGGTCAGTGACTGACCCCAGTGAGCAGCGTCGTCCGCCTCAGGGCCTGGGCCTGCAGGGCCTGGAGTGCCTCCCAGGCTGTACTAGATCGGCCCCTGAACCGTGCCTGTGCCTTTTCTGCCACAGTAATGTCTGTGACCCCAGGAATCTTTTTTAAATGACCTCTTCACTGAGATCCAACTCATAGAACCGCACAGTTCACCCATTTCAAGTGTATAATTCAATGCTTTTTAGTGTATTCACAGGCGTGTACAAACATTACCGTAATCAATCTAGAACACTTCCATTACCCCAACAAGAAACCTCATCCCTTTCAGTTCTTACATCCCTTCCCTCCCACCACCCCCTCCCCAGCTCTACGCAGCCGCTAACCTACTTTCTGTTTGCATGAGTTTGCCTATTCTCAACATTCCGTGTGCATGGCATCGTGTGTGTGGCCTTCCGTGACTGGCTCCTTTCCCTCAGCATCATGTTGTCAAAGCTCTTCCAGGGGGCAGCGTGGATCCGTTCTCCTGGCTACTGTGAGGCTTTTCTGTTCTGTTTTGCTTTTACGGCTGTATGGCTATGGCACGGTGCCCGAGGTGTGCTTATCCCTGTCTAGCCTGTCAGATCAAGTGGTCTCAGCGACGGAGAATGGAGTTTGACTCCTCCTGGCCCCGCCACCTGGCCTACCCCTCAATGCATGCTCTGGAAATATTTGTTGAACTGAGAGCCCCTGTTCTGAATAGTCACGCTATGCCAAATGCCCAGGAATCTGCCTGGTACAGTGAAACCCCTGCTTGGAGTGGAAGACACGCCTTCCCCAGCTGGGAAGCCTCACCTTCCCCCTGCAGCATCCCCCGTCCTCCATCCCAGCACATCTTGTCTATCCATTCAGCAGTTGGTGGATGTTTGGGTGTTTCCTTCTTTGGGCTATCATGTACGAATTTTGTGCAGACATGTTTCCAGTTCTCTTGGATGTATCTAGGAGTATAATTACTGGGTCACATGGTAACTATGTTCAACCGTTTGAGGAGCTGCCAGATTGTTTTTCAAAGCTGCTGCACCATTTTACATTCTCACCAGAAAGGTATGAGGCTTCCAATTTCTCCAAACCCTTGCCAATATGTGTTTTCATCTGATTCTTTAAAATTATAACCATCCTGGCCGGGCACGGTGGCTCAAGCCTGTAATCCCAGCACTTTGGGAGGCCAAGGCGGGTGGATCACGAGGTCGAGAGATCGAGACCATCCTGGTCAACATGGTGAAACCCCATCTCTACTAAAAATACAAAAAATTAGCTGGGCATGGTGGTGCGTGCCTGTAATCCCAGCCACCCAGGAGGCTGAGGCAGGAGAATTGCCTGAACCCAGGAGGCAGAGGTTGCAGTGAGCCGAGATCACGCCATTGCACTCCAGCCTGGGTGACAAGAGCGAAACTCCGTCTCAAAAAAAAAAAAAATTATAACCATCCTAGTGGAGTGTAAAGTGATATTGCAATGTGGTTTTAATTTGTATTTCCGTGATGACTGATGTTGAGTCTCTTGAGGTGTGCTTACTGGCTATTTGTATGTCTTTGAGAAATATATATCTAGATCCATGTTATTTTTTAACTTCTATACAAAAACAGAGCCAAGGTCTCCCTCTGCTGCCCAGGTTTGTCCTGAACTGCTGGACTCAAGTGACCCTGCCGCCTCGGCCTCCCAACGTGCTGGGATTTCAGGCATTAGCCATCCTGCCCAGGCCGCTGCCCATGTTTAAACTGGACTGTCTTCTTATTGTCGACTTGTAAGATTCTTTATATACACGGGGTGTAGTCCCTCCTCAAATGTGTCACTTGCAAATATTTTCTGCAATTGTTTGGGTTGTGTTTTTGCTTTCTTAATACCATCTTTTGAAACATAGAAACTTTTGATTTTGATGAAGTCCAGTTTATCTATTGTTTCACTTGTTGGTTGTGCTTTTGGTGTTATGTCTCAGAATCCATTGCCAAATCCAAGGTTATGCAGATTGACCCCCAACTTTTCGCCTAAGAGTTCTATGGTTTCAGCTCTTCATTTAGGCCTTTGCTCCATTCTGATTTAACTTTTGTACATGGTGTGAAGTAGGAGTCCAACATCATTCTTTTGTAACATGGATATCCAGTTATCCCAGCACCACTTGTTAAAAACATTATTTTCTCAGGCTGGGTCTGGTGGCCCATGCCTGTAATCCTAGAAATTTGAGAGGCCGAGGCAGGTGGATCACCTGAGGTTAGGAGTTTGAGACCAGCCTGGCCAACATGGTGAAACCCTGTCTCTACTAAGAATACAAAAATTAACTGGGCATGGTGGCTCACACCTATAATACCAGCTACTCCAGACGCTGAAGCAGGAGAATCAATTGAACTCGGAAGGCAGAGGTGGCAGCGAGCCAAGATGGTGCCACTCTACTCCAGCCTGGGTGACAGAGGGTGACTCCATCTCAAAAAATAAAAAGATTATTTTCTTGAATGAAACTGGACCCCTCAAACGTTATACAAAAATTAACTAGGCCAGGTGCAGTGACTCACACCTGTAATGCCAGCACTTTGGGAGGCCAAGGTGGATGGATCACCTCAGGTCAGGAGTTCGAGACCAGCCTGACCAACATGGAGAAACCCATCTCTACTAAAAACACAAAATTAGCCAGGTGTGATGGTACATGCCTGTAATCCCAGCTACTAGGGAGGCTAAAGCAGGAGAACTGCTTGAACCGAGGAGGCGGAGGTTGCAGTGAGCCGAGATTACACCATTGCACTCTAGCCTGGGTAACAAGAGTGAAACAAAAGCAAAAATTGACACATGAGAGCTAATTGAACTAAGGAGCTTCTGCACCGCAAAAGAAACTATCATCAGAGCAAACAGACAACCTACAGAATGGGAGAAGATTTTTGTAACCTATCCATCTGACAAAGGTCTAATATCCAGAGTCTACAAGGAACTTAAACAAATGTACAAGAAAAAAAAACATTAAAAAGTGGCCTAAGGACATGAACAGACACTTCTCGAAAGAAGACATTTATGCAGCCAACAAACATATGAACAAAAGCTCAACATCACTGATCATAAGAGAAATGCAAATCAAAACCAGAATGAGACACCATCTCACACCAGTCACAATGGCGATTATTAAAAGTCAAGAGACAACAGGTTCTGACAAGGCTGTGGAGAAATTGCACTTTTACACTGGTGGGAATGTGAACAAGTTCAACTACTGTAGAGGAGACTGGCAATTCTTCAAAGAACTAGAACCAGAAATACCATTTGACCCAGCAATCCCATTCCTGGGTATATGCCCAAAGGAATATAAATCATTCTATTATGAAGAATGCATGCAGTGTATATCCGTGGTAGCACTATTCACAATAGCAAACACGTGACCAACCCAAATGCCCACCAACAATAGACTGGATAGAGAAAATGTGATACATCCGCACCATGGAATACTGTGCCATAAAAGGAACAAAGTCATGTCCTTTGCAGGGACATGGATGGAGCTAGAAGCCATCATCCTCAGCAAACTAGCACAGGAACAGAAAACCAAACACTGCATGTTCTCACTCATAAATGGGAGCTGAACAATGGGAACACGTGGACACAGGGAGGGGAGCATCACACACTGTGACTGGTCGGAGGGGTAGCGGGAGAGAGAGCATTAGGAAAAACACCTAATGCGTGCTGGGCTTAATATGTAGGTGGTGTGTTGATGGGTGCAGCAAACCACCAGGGCACATGTTTACCTACGTAAGAAACCTATACGTCTTGCACATGTACCCTGGAACTAAAAAAAAAAAAAAAAGATTTTTCTCTCATTGAATTGTCTTCGCACACTTGCCAAAAATCAGTTGACAGGGCCGGAAATGGTGGCTCACATCTGTAATCTCAGCACTATGGGAGGCCAAGGTAGGCAGATCACTTGAGGTCAGGAGTTCTGAGACCAGCCCAGGCCGCATGTTGAAACCCCACCTCTAATAAAAATATAAAAATCTGCCAAGTGCGGTGGTATGCGCCTAGAATTCCAGCTATTCGGGAGGCTGAGGCAGGAGACTCGCTTGAACCCAGGAGGCAGAGGTTGCAGTGAGCCAAGACTGCACCACTGCACTCCAGCCTGGGAGACAGAGTGACACTCCATTCATTTCTGGACTCCCAGGTGAGCTCATTCATCTATATGGCTGTCCTCATGCCAGTGCCACTAAGATTACTTAGCTTTGTAGGAAGTTTTGAAAATCCGAACCCTTCAACCTTCTTTATTTTCAATCCCACTTTGGCCATTCTGGGTCCCTTATAACTATTCCATGTAAATTTTAGGATAAGCTTGTCAGTGTCTATGAAGAGGCCGGCTGCGATTCTGGGAGGGGTGGCGCTAAATCTGTATATCAGCTCAGGAAGCACTGCTGTCTTTACAATGTTGTCTTCCAATCCACAAACATGGGTTTTCTCATTTATTTGGATCTTCTTTAATCTCTTTCAACGAGGTTTGTAGTTTACAGGAGATAAGTTTTACATTTATTTTGTTAGGTTTACTCCTAATTTATTCTTTCTGATGCTCTTATAAGTTGTTTTCTCAATGTCATTTTTAGATTATTTATTACAAGTATATACACCAATTGATTTTTTTTTTTTTGAGACAGAATCTTGCTCTGTCACCTAGGCTGGAGTACAGTGGTGCAATCACTGCTCACTGTAAACACACACTCCCAGGCTCAAGTGATCCTCCCACCTCAGCCTCCTGAGTCACTGGGACCACAGGTGTGCACCCCATACTCAGCTAATTTTTGTATTTTTTGGTAGAGATGGGATTTCACCATGTTGGCCAGCTGGTCTCAAACTCCTGACCTCAAGTGATCTGCCCACCTCGGCCTCCTTCAGTGCTGGGATTACAGGTGTGAGCCACCACCCCAGCCATGCTATGTTTTCGTTTTCACTTGTCTCAAAGTATTTTCGGACTTCTCTTATGATTTATTTGACCTATTGGTAATTTAAGAGTGTGTTGTTTAATTTCCACAGATGTGAAGTTGTGAATTTTACAGATTTGCATCTGTTATTGATTTGTAGTCTCATTCCCTTATGGTCAGAAAAGATGCTTTATACGATTTCAATCTTTTAAACCTTGAGACCTTTTGTGTGCCCTACCAAATGATCTACCCTGGAGAGTGTTTCACGTGGACCTGAGAAGAACGTATACTTACCGTTGTTGGGTGGAAATGTTGCGTGTATGTCCATTAGGACCAGTTGGTTCATACAAAGTGCGAGTTCTCTATTTCCTTGCTGATCTCCTGTCTAGTTCTACCCGCTACTGAAAGTGGGGTCTCCAACTGTTACTGTAGAACCATCTGCTTCTCACTTTGATTCATGCTTTATATATTTTGAGGGTCTGTTATTAAGTACATTAATGTTAATAATTGTTACATCTTATTGTACTGAACCATTTATTGATATATAATGTTCTTCTTGGCCTTTTTAAACAATTTTTTATTTAAACTCTATTTTGTCTGATATTAGGATAGCCATCCAGCTCTCTTTTAGTTACTATTTGCATGAAATCACTTTTTTTACCCCTTCACTTTCAACCTACGTGTGTCTTTCTATCTAAAATGAATCTCTTTTCGGCAGCATAGAATAGGAACATGGGAGTTTTTTTTGGTTGATTGTTTTATCAATTCTGCCAATCTCTACCTTTTGACTGGATATTTTAACCTATTTAAAGAAATTCCTGATAAGGAAGCACTACTTCTCCCACTTTGCTATTTAATGTATGTATGTATGTATTGAGTCAGGGTCTCACTCTTTCGCCCAGGCTGGAGTGCAGTGCAGTGGCTCACTGCAGCCTCCGCCTCCTGGGTTCAGGCAATTCTCCTGCCTCAGCCTCCCGAGTAGCTGGGATTACAGGCGCGCGCCACCATGCCCAGCTAATTTTTTGTATCTTTAGTGGAGACGGGGTTTCACCATGTTGACCAGGATGGTCTCGATCTCTTGACCTCGTGATCCACCCGCCTCGGCCTCCCAAAGTGCTAGGATTACAGGCGTGAGCCACCGCGCCCGGCCGCTTACTGAATGCTTTTTAACTTTTTGAAAACTGGACATTTTAAATATTGTAATGTGGTGACTGGAAATAAGATTATTCCTTCCTCCCCATGGATTGTTGCTGCTTGTTTTGGGTTGTACTTGTTTATTTAGTGACTTTTCTAAACTGTTTTCTGTAAAATTTTTTTTTTTTGTCCATATAGCTCCTTCTGGTGCCAGCAAGCCACACAGGGAAGGCAGGCCACCAACCTTATGGCCATCACTGGTCTAAAGAATGGGAGATAGTAGGTGACTGTGAGGATATGACTTCTTTGTGTCACATGCACAGAAAGAGATTCCCACAAGCACACACAACAGAGCACAGTCATTACAAAAGTCACTAAATAACAATAAACTACAACTTAATAACAAGCAGCAGCAACAAAGCCTGGGGAGGAGGGTGGATCTGATTTCCAGGGTTACAGAACTCTATTTCCAATGTCCAGCTTTCAACAAACAGAAAATTACATACCATGAAAGAAAAGTTAGGCCAGCTGTGGTGGCTCACGCCTGTAGTCCCAGCACTTTGAGAGGCTGAGGCAGGCAGAGCACCTGAGGTCAGGAGTTCGAGACCAAACTGACCAACATGGTGAAACTTCGTCTCTACTAAAAATATAAAAAAATTAGCCGAGCGTGGTGGCGGGCGTCTGTAATCCCAGCTACTCTGGAGGCTGAGACCGGAGAATCACTTGAACCTGGGAGGCAGAGGTTGCAGTGAGCCAAGATCACACCACTGCACTCCAGGCTGGCAACAAAGCAAGACTCTGTCTCAAAAAAAAAGAAAAGAGAAGAAAAGTTAAAATGCCACAATGTTTTCTTACCAAGCTGTCCCCTGGTTATTGTAAGATTTTTATTAGATTCTGGAGAACCAAAAAAAGGTAAGTCTGATCATTTTTGCCGGCTTAATCGTGGCTTCGGTGGAGGGTTGAAACTGTGGCGCTCCCTCATCCTGCATTTTCAGCTGCAACCTGTCTGGCTAGTTCAGGCTAAAAGGAAAGACAAATGCAGCACACACATCCTCACTCATGGGCAGTGAAGGCAGACGTGGCTGGTCCTGCAGGCTGCTGTGGGCAGCAGCACTGGCCTCAGTGACTTTGGGTCTCCAGGACCCCCATCTGGGGTTTGGTTTTCTTTTTTTATTGTATTTTCCAGCAAGCACCCAGAAAACTAAGGTTTTCTTCTTCTTCTTTTTTTTTTTTTTTTTTTTTTTTGGAGACATAGTCTCACTCTCTCACCCAGGCTGGAGTGGTGCAATCTCGGCTCACTGCAACCTCCGCCTCCTGGGTTCAAGCAATTCTCCTGCCTCAGCTTCCCGAGCAGCTGGGACTACAGGTGTGTGCCACCACACCCGGCTAATTTTTTGTATTATTAGTGGAGACGGGGTTTCACCGTGTCAGCCAGGATGGTCTCGATCTCCTGACCTCGTGATTCACTCGCCTCGGCCTCCCAAAGTGCTGGGATTACAGGCGGGAGCCACCGCACCTGGCCTTGGGTCCTAAAACAAAACTTTCCAAAAATTCAAGACAATAAAATCATAAAAGACCAGGTGGGGAGTGGTGGCTCACAACTATAATCCCATCATTTTAGGAAGCTGAGGCGGGAGGATTGCTTGAGGAGTTTGAGACCAGCTTGGGCAACAGAATAAGACGGTGGCTCAAGCCTGTAATCCCAGCACTTTGGGAGGCTGAGGCGGGTGGATCACGAGGTCAAGAGATCGAGACCATCTTGGTCAACATGGTGAAACCCCGTCTCTACTCAAAATACAAAAAATTAGCTGGGCATGGTGGTGCGTGCCTGTAATCCCAGCTACTCAGGAGGCTGAGGCAGGAGAATTGCCTGAACACAGGAGGCAGAGGTTGCGGTGAGCCGAGATCACGCCATTGCACTCCAGCTTGGGTAACAACAGCGAAACTCCGTCTCAAAAAAAAAAAAAAAAGACTCCCATCTCTAAAAATAAAAATAAATACATAAGTAAAAGAGCAATTGAATGGATTGTGCAATTTTGATTTATTTGTTTGGAAAATGGAACGTAGAAGTTTTTGGGTTTTTATGAGGCAGGGTCTCATGCCATCACTGACTGGAGTACAGTAGGGCAATCGTGGCTCACCACAGCCCCGACCTCCTGGGATCAGGTGATCCTCCCACCTCAGCCTCCCAAGCAGCTGGGACTATAGGCACATGCCACCACACCTAGCTAACTTTTGGAATTTTTATACAGACAGAGATTCACCATGTTGCCCAGGCTGGTCTCCAACTCCTGAGCTCAAGTGATCTGCACACCTCAGCCTCCCAAAGTTCTGGGATAACTGGCAGGAGCCACCACACCCAGCCCAGAACACAGAACTCAAAAGGCAAATAAAGTGGCAGAACATCTCACCACATATCCCAGAGTATTAGCCACAGAGACTCTCTGGGGGACATCAGAACACTTCCAAGGAAGCCTCTAAAATGTCTATTTCCAGGAAAAAATCAATCATAAAGACTTAGGTAATAGGGTTTTGTCATCAGGGAACATGGGAATCAATTTAAATGCCCAGCCGCTGGGACAGGCGTGGTAAAAACCGGCGTGTCTGTGAGATGAGGCCTCTGAAACTACAATAGTGCCATTCGCAAAGAATCATGATGCGGGAGCTGCCGTGGTGTGTGTCTGGAGAGGAGAGGAAGGTACAGAAGGACATGTGATCGATGCCATCGCCACCTTTGTACACAGCCTGTTAATCACGAATTTTGCTTTTTAAAAATTATTGGCTGGGCGCAATGGCTCACGCCTATAATCCCAGCACTTTGGGAGGCAGAGGCAGGTGGATTGCCTGAGGTCAGGAGTTCGAGACTAGCTGACCAACATAGTGAAACCCCGTCTCTGCTAAAAATACAAAAAATTGGCTGGGCGAGGTAGTGGGCACCTGTAATCCCAGCTACTCAGGAGTCTGAGGCAGGAGAATCACTTGAACCCAGGAGGCAGAAGTTGCAATGCACCGAGATTGTGCCATTGCACTCCAGCCTGGGCGACAGAGCGAGACTTTATCTCAAAAGAAAAAAAATTATTATTTTGAGATTGGCATCTCGCTCTGTCGCCCAGGCTGGAGTGCAGTAGTGCGATCATGGCTCACTGCAGCCTCAGCCATCCCAGGCTCAAGCGACCCTCCCACATCAGCCTCCCAAGTAGCTGGGACTACAGGTTCATGCCACCACGTCTGGCTAATCTTTAGATTTTTTGTAGAGACACGGTCTCTCCACATTTCCCAGGCCGGTCTGGAACTCCTGGGCTCAAGTGATTGAGTTTTACATTTTTAAATGGTTAAAAGACTATTTCGTGACACATGAAATCCAAAATTTAATGTTCATCTATAAAGGTTTATTACCATATATTCTCCCTCATTCACCTCTGGGCTGCCTTCTCACGGCAATGGCGTGCTTGAGCGGTTGCAACAGAGACCATACAGCTGGCAAAGGTGGGAATATTTACCTCTGGACCTTCATAGAAAGACTCCTGCTCTGTGTACACATGGTAGAGAACGTCTCCAAGGCAACACACACCCCTCAGCAGAGACTGACCGTGAGATGAAGGGACTATCTGTGGTTTTTCATCTTTTTTCTGTATTTCCATTCTTTCTCTATAATGAGCACCTACTGCTTTTATACCAACGAAAGTGGAAGTGTTCAGTGAAATCACATACTCACAAAACCTCTGCGCTCCCCGACTCCTGCCAGCACCTGTGCCCCAGGGGATCTGGGGGCTTCTCCCCTAAACCATGGTCAGTGAAAGGAGCACTCTTCCAGCACCCAAGGAGAGCAGGCTCCCCTGTGCAGGGAGAGAGCGGAAAGCCATGTGTCTGGGACCAGGGTGTGTGACCTGCTCTGACCCACATCCCTGTTCAGACCACGGCGAGCCACACAAGGCAGGAACCGTGCATGGGTGCTGGGCCACGTGAGGCTCTGCCAATTGCAGCTCTGACCCCCTGAGGAGCCTCCACCTGGTGGGGCTCATCCCTCCCCACAAAGACAGTGGTCAGGAGGCCTGGGCCCTCTTCTCTCCACCAAAGAACAGAGGGGCCAACTTAGTGACCTGAAAGTCCAGCTGCTGAGAGGCCCTCTGCTGGGTAAGGGGTGGACATGGTTGAGAAAAGGGCAGAGGGAGGTCCCCATGGCTGGGGGCAGCAGGCAAGTGGTCAGAGAAGTGAGCCTGGGAGAACTGAACCAAAATCAGGGCTGGAGATGAGGCCGTGGGGAGCCATTCCCAGGATCCTCTGAGCAGGCACAGACTCCCCACGGAGGCAGAGAGGTCACCACCCTGGCCTGCCTAAGAAGTGAGGCTCAGCGAGGCCAGGTTGGACCAGTCAGCTCATCGGGGCCAGCCTGGCACCATGGCCAGGCCCCACCACAGTGGGAGAGCCTGCGCCCACCCTCCCCTTTGACCTGGAGGGGCTCCCCTGGGGTCTCAGTGCTTTCTCTATGTCCTCAGGTGTCTTCCTGCCCCCGTCCCCAGCAGTGGCGAACGAACCAGTCCTGGAAGAAGTGGGGATCGCGGCCTTGGCACCCCTGGCCGAGATGCTAACCAGCTCGCAGCCCAGCGCCACGCTGGGCTCATTCATGAGCCCTCTGACAGGTCCCCTCAGTGCGCTGCTGTCCGGCCCAGCACCCACGTCACAGAGCAGCCCCCTCACCGGTTTCCTGACCAGTCCTGTGGCGGGGCCCCACATGGGTACAATGGCCAGCTCCCTAGGCCTGCCCTCCACTGGCCCCCTGACTTCCAGCAGCCCCCTTGCAGGCCCTGTGGCCGTGTCCCAGAGCAGCCCCCTGAGAGCCCCTGTGACAGGCACAGTGGCGGTCTCTCTGAGCAGCCCCCTGCTCAGCTCCACTGCTGCCCCACTAGGGGTCTCTCAGAACCAGCTGGCCCAGCTGACCAGCAACCTGGTCCTGCCAGAGGCCCCAAGGCTGCGGCTGGCTGAGCCGCCCCACGGAGGCTCCTCTGGGCCCCACTCCCCAGCTTGCATGGTGCCTGCAGCCACCATCAAAGGTAACAGGGTGGTGGGTGGTGGGTGGCAGAGTGGTGGGAGGGCTGTGCCCCCCAACTCACTCTAATTCCCCTCCTTTCATTTCTGTCCCCTCCATATCACCAGTCCCTCTCTCCACCGAGGCCCCCCAGTCAACCCAGGACCCAGAGCCTCTCAGCATGCCGTTTGCAGGTGCACCCCTGCAGGCCTCCACCCCCATCGGAGCCATAGGCACACCTGCTCCCTCGACGGCCTTCTCCTTCAACACTTCGGATGCAGGGGCCCAGCCCGGTGCCGCCCAGGAACAAGTGGTCCCTGTGTCCATCCCCACCTCCCCCACCACACCCCCCACGGTCACTGTCCTTGCCTCTGCCCCCGCCCTTGCCCCCCAGGTTGCCACCAGCTACACCCCCTCAAGTACCACCCACATCGCCCAGGGTGCCCCCCATCCCCCCTCCAGAATGCATCATTCCCCCACCGGGAACCTGCCTGCCCCCCACTCTCCTCCACACAACGCCCACTCCACACCTCGCACCTCATCCTCCCCGGCTTCAGTCAATGACTCTCAGGGTCCACGCACCACGGAGCCATCGAGGAAGAGCATGATGGAGGTGGGGCGGAAGCTGGCCCACCGCAAGACGAGCAAGTTCCCTGAGAGCCCCCGAGGTCAGTGACACCGCAGGCTCTATATGGGTGGGGCTGGGCTGCTGACCCCGGCCCCTCTCACCCCCTCACCTGGGCTGACCAGACCCTGCGTCCCCAGTGTCAAAGCAGCTGCCCTGGGAGCGGCTGGTGGGTGAGATCGCCTTCCAGCTGGACCGCAGGATCCTGTCCAGCATCTTCCCAGACCGCGTGCGACTCTATGGCTTCACCGTCTCAAACATCCCAGAGAAGATCATCCAGGTGTGTGGCCAGGAGACCTGCAGGGATGGGGGCAGGCTGGCCCATGAGGCGTGTGGGGACCCTGCACTCCGGCCAGGACAAACGTGCCAGGACCTGAGGAGGCCCTGGGACAGAGGAAGCAGACTGCTGAGTGCCAGAGGCCGGCAGGTGTTGGGGCATATGGCAGTGGGAGCCCACGGTCTCCTTGGAGGAAGGGAAGGTGGGGCCTTTCAGCACGGTCAGGCAGCTCTCCCCTTTGCCATCAGGATGGCCTCCTCTGTGGACACACGTGGAGGACGACACTTCGCCAACATGCTGGAGTGCGCCTCTGTGCCATGCGTGTAACAGGCTGTGGAAGGCACGGGGAGGCTGGGTTGGGGGTGTGCGACTGCGGGGCAGGGAGGGTGGCTGCATCTCTACTTACTCACCACTTGGGCTTCTCTTGAGAAAAAGCCCCAGTGTTCCCCGCCACTTTTCCTCTTCAGCTGTGTTCATCTGCGGGTTGCCGGCCTGTGTTTGCCTGAGCAGGTGCTATCGTGAGCTCCGTGGGTCCAAGTTTGAGCTTTGCCTCTAGTTAAAGCATCCTTTGGTTAGTGTTAGGTGACAGAGTCTCACTCTGTCACCTGCCCAGGCTGGAGTGCATTGGCGCAATCTCAGCTCCCTGCAACCTCCACCTCTCAGTTCAAGCGATTCTACTGCTTCAGCCTCTCAAGCAGCTGGGATTACAGGCACGAACCACCATGCCTGGCTAACTTTTGTACTTTTTGTAGAGCTGGGGTTTCACCATGTTGGTCAGGCTGATCTCAAACTCCTGACATCAAGTGATCCCCCTGCCTCGGCCTCCCAAAGTGCTGGGATTACAGGCGTGAGCCACCATGTCCAGCCTGGTTAGGTTTTTAACGTAGTCAAAACTGTCAGTCTTTTTCTTTATTGTTTGTATTTTTCATGTCTTGTTTGAGAAATCCTTCCCTATCAGAAAGTCCAGAAACTATTCTATATTTTGCATATTCTAAATAATTATACACACACACACACACACACACACACACACACACACACATATATATATATAGAGAGAGAGAGAGAGAGAGAGAGAGAGAGACAGCCCAGGCTGGAGTGCAATGGCACAATCCTAGCTCACTGCAGCCTTGAACTCCTGGGGCTTCAAGGGATCCTCCCACCTCAGCCTCCTGAGTAGCTGGAACCATAGGTACACCCCACAATGTCCAGCCTGTTTTTTTGTTTGTTTGAGACAGAGTTTTGCTCCTGTTGCCCAGGCTGTAGTGTAATGGCGTGATCTTGGCTCACTGCAACCTCTACCTCCCGGGTTCAAGAGATTCTCCTGCCTCAGCCTCCCGAGTAGCTGGGATTAAGGCATGCACCACCGTGCTTGGCTAATATTGTATCTTTGGTAGACACGGGGCTTCTCCATCTTGGCCAGGCTGGTCTCAAACTGTCAACCTCAGGTGATCTGCCCACCTTGGCCTCCCAAAAAGTACTGAGATTACAGGCATGAGCCACTGCACCCAGCCTAATTTTTTTTTTAAGAGACAGGGTCTATGTTGCCCAGGCTGGCCTCAAACTCCTGGACTCAAGCAATCCTCCCACCTCAGCCTCCCGAAGTGTTAGGGTTACAGGTGTGAGCAATGCACCCAGCCAGTTACGAATTTTAAGCCCAATTAAAAATATCCTAGTGCTCACCACCTCTTCTGCTCTATAGGAGATGTTCCAAGCTCCATTCCTCTTGGCATCCTAGTCCCAGAAGACGCTGAGTGCAGCTACATCAGTACAAGGGTGGAGACAGGGTCTCGCTATGCTGCCCAGCTGGTCTCAAACTCCTGGCCTCAAGTGATCCTCCCACCTCAGCCTCCCAAAGTGCTGGGATTACAGGTGTGAGCCACTGTGCCCAGCCTGTTTTTTATTTTTCTTTGTTAAATTGAGCACCTGAGTCATTATTTTATTTTACCTTATTTTATTTTTTCTCTTTTATTTATCTCTTTAAAAAAAATACATTTGGGGCTGTGAAGTTTCCTCTAATTAGGGAGATATTCAAAACATTTAGCAACTGCTACAATAGAAACAGCAGCCAGTTACAGGGGATCCTGGCCTGGGGAGCAGAAGCAGTATGGGTCCCAGCAGGGCTCTGTTGTTTACCAGCTGGCTGGGAAGTGCTGCTGTGACCTCCCTGCAGCCATGGTGGTGCAGGCACCTGCCAAATCTCCGGCCTCCCTCGGAGAAGCACTCAGGCTCCCTACCACAGAGTGTCACAGGTGGGCACAAAACACTGTTCAAAACGGCACTGGACTTCCTCTCTAATCCTTAAGTCAATTAGGATTCATTCTCCGTTTCTATCATTGAGGGGTGTTAACCCAAAAAGGAATTCAGAGATCTAGGCTCTCCAGAATCAGCGAGCTGATCTGGAAATCACAGAGGACTACCGTCCAATATGTGTGCTATGATGGATCACAGGTATGCCCACGGGGCTTGGGGAAAAGGAAACTTTTTAAGGACAGAGACATCCACGTAAGCTGCCTTGAAACCAAGTTCGGAGCTCACAGACGCTCACTGCAGTGGCCCTGTTCATTGGTGAAGGCCACTGCCAGGTGAGTGGCCTTGAGCAAGCAGTGTCTTGGAATCCTGCAGTGTTGAGGAAGTTGTGGTGGTAAGTCCTGTTACAGGCTGCACGTGAGAGGACTTCCTCATGGCCTTCCTCAAACCTGCTTAGCTTCAGGGCCGGGTGACCCTCAGGCTGCTATGGCACCCGGGAGCTGCCTCATGGCCTTCCTCTACTGCAATTTTTTTTTTTGAGACAGAGTCTTGCTCTGTCGCCAGGCGCCAGGCTGGAGTGCAGTGGCGTGGTCTCGGCTCACCGCAACCTCCGCCTTCCGGGTTCAAGCAATTCTCCTGCCTCAGCCTCCCGCGTAGCTGGAACTACAGGCACGCGCCACCACGCCCAGCTAATTTTTGTGTTTTTAAGTAGAGACGGGGTTTCACCATGTTGGCCAGGATGGTCTCGATCTCTTGACCTTGTGATCCGCCCACCTCATTCTCCCAAAGTGCTGGGATTACAGGCGTGAGCCACTGCACCCGGCCTGCAATTTTTTCAAGATGGGGGGTCTCACTCTGTCTCCCAGGCTGGAGTGCAGTGGTGCAATCATGGTTCACTCAAGTGGCCCTCCCATCTCAGCCTCCCTGCTAGCTAGGACTACAGTTACGCATCAATACACCTGGCTAATTTTTTTTTTTTTTGAGCCAGAGTCTTGCTCTGTCACCCAGGCTGGAGTGCAGTGGTGCAATCTCAGCTCACTGCAGCCTCCGCCTCCCAGGTTCAAGCAATTCTCCTGCCTCAGCCTCCCAACTACCTGGGATCACAGGCATTCGGCACCCCGCCCAGCTAATTTTGTTTTTAGTAGAGATGGGGTTTCTCCATGTTGGTCAGGCTGGTCTTGAACTTCCAACCTCAGGTGATCCGCCTGCCTCGGCCTCCCAGAGTGCTGGGATTACAAGTGTGAGCCAGTGCACTGGCCTACTGACTACATTTTATTTTTTTTATGTAAGTGACTCTATTCTGATACCAGCAACTTTCACAGGTGTTTTTGGCTGTCTTTGAATTGATGTGTAATGCACCTGCCTGTGCTCAGTGACTCTTCAACACCTGCTGCCTCTTTCTTGCCGTGGAGCACGTGGCAGTGTCCCAGGAGCTGCGCCTAAGAAAGGCCTGGGTGCTGAGCACAGGCACGCGCCTCTGAGGACAGCATGGACATGGGCACGTGTGCCCGTCACATCCCATCGACACTGGGCCCTACAGACTCTTCCACTACTCACTACTCGTCCCCCACAGCTCCCGAAGCCACCTCCTCCCTCGCCCGCTCACTCCTGACTAGTATCAAGCCAGGTGCACGCCAGGCAGTCCGGAATCACTGTGCTCTCCTGGGAAGGCATTTAGTCAATACATAAAGCAATAAACAGAAGATAGAGGCGGTGCATCTCTGGCAGCAGGGAGTGGAGATGGTGGCACCGCCCTGCAATCTCCCCACCCAGATCTTAGCCTCAGACTTCATCTTGGGTGCCCCGCCTTCTCTCTTCCTTGAGGGAATATCTGTAAGACAGGGTGGCCTGGTGCTCAGTGCTCACTGGGGCCATTGCCTGTAACGCTCAGCACATTCCTGCAGGTGACACTGTGATCTCCTCCACATCCCAGCAGGGAAACTGAGGCTCAGGCACAAGTGGTGCAGAAGCAGCCATTGAGCACGGCTGTGATGGGCCCTGACTCCTGTGCTGAACCTCAGTGGTGTCTTCCTGCCCCAACAACTGTGCATACTGTTCATCTGCCTAGAAGACTCAGGGGCCAAGACCTACAACTAGGGAGACAGGTCCATCCCACGCGCATCCAGGCAACAGCGGCGCTGAGCACATGCTCTGGGAGCACTTGGCAGAGGATGGGGTCACATCCTGAGTCCAGCCCCATGTCTGGTGCCCTGCACATACGACCTGGGAACCTTCCCTGAGGGGTAGTGTCTGAACAGGTTGTCTGGGCAAGGAGTGGCGAAGAGTACTCCCAGCAGGTTGGGGACCAGCACGGCAGGCATCTGGGACACAGTGGGACATAGCTGGAAGTGCAGGGACAGATGGGAGTCCCTGGAGGGTGGCCCTGCCCCAAGTGTTGCAGCAGCAGAAATGGCAGGAGGAGCTTGGGCAGGGATAACCCGTCCAACTTCCACTTCAGACCTGTGGCTCTGGGGGCCTGTGCAGGCCGCAGGCAGGGCTAAGCCTGGAGGCGGGGGCAGCTGCACCTGAGACGGGCTGCAAAATTGGCAGGGCCTAGTGCAAAACGAAAACAATTCCAAACGTAGAACTTCAGGATGTGGCAGAGAGCACTGAGCTGGGCACGGGGCTTTCCACAACTGCCCAGGTCACATACCCAGGGGCAGTGGCAGGCAGGGTGGGAGGAGGGGCTGCCTTCATGATTACATGCCTTAGGGCAGGACGTCGCTGCCTGGCTGTCGGCGGGACACAGGCCATGAGGAAGTGAGCCAAAACTGACCCGAATGTGCTGGTTCCAGGCCCTGGCCCCGGCCCCGGGCAACGAAGGAGTCAGGCGAAGCAGCCAGGCCCCTCGGCACTGAGGCCAACACTCGGCTGGGGTTGTCAGTTCAGTCTTGGGGGAGAAAGGGAGTCCCCCGGGGACTAGAGGGTGCTGAGGATGGAGGCCAGGGTAAGGAAGGTGGGGCCTTCAGAGGCTGAAAGGGAACAGATCAGGGAACCAGGAGGAAGCCTGGAAAAGACCCCAGACCCCTGGGTCAGGGGACCCTGTGTGCCTCGAGATGCCCAGTCACGACCCCTGTCCTCAGTCCCTGGAGACCTCAGCCCAGGTGCAATCCCTGGGGGTGGGTTGGGGCACCCTCTTCTATCCCGTGGCTGAGGCCCCCTGGGGAGCTTTGGGAGCCACTGCCCTGCCCAGCTCAGGCTTTGGAGACCTCTCTGTCAGTCTCTGCCCACTGGGCTCCCGTCCTAGATCCTTGAAGCCTCTTCCAGAACCTCCCCACTGCACACCCCTCGGATCCTGGACGTCTTGCAGCTTCACGTGCCCCTCGGTCTTCCCCTTGCCTGCCTGTGTATGGAGGTGTGGCAAGGGAGGGTCCCTGAAGGCCGCTCTCCCCACAGGCCTCCCTGAACGCCAGTGACCACAAGCTGGACGAGGGGCTGTGCCAGACGCTCACACAGCGCTATGTGAGCATCATGAACAAGCTGCAGAGTCTGGGTTACAACGGGCGGGTGCACCCTGCGCTGACCGAGCAGCTGGTGAATGCCTATGGCATCCTGCGAGAGCGCCAGGAGCTGGCAGCATCCAAGGGCAGCTCCTACACCGTGGACTTCCTGCAGCGCGTGCTTGTGGAGACCGTGCACCCCAGCATGCTCACCGATGCAATGCTGCTGCTCTCCTGCCTCAACCAGCTGGCGCGTGACGACGGCAAGCCCATGTTCATCTGGTGACGCTGGAGCTGGGCGGTCCAGGCTCGCTCAGCCCACACCCCTGTTGGCCATTAAAGCTTCTACCAATGCTGGCCACTGGGCCCATGCCGGCACTCCTGAGTGGTGCTGCCTCCTCTGGGGTGGCTCACCAGGCCCCTGCACTGCGACCCTTCAGTCCTGTTGCTCTGGAGGTCCATACCCATCCCAGGCCCTCTGCAAGGGCCCCAAGAGACCAAGGATCAGCAGTGGTCTGTGAGGGGTGGTCTGAAGGCCCCCAGGCTCCCTTTCCATGGCACTGAAAGAAGTCGGAGCTCCTGGGACTGGGATGCGGAAGGGCAGAAACCGGGAAGGAGCAGCCAGGGAAGGGCCGTGCCTCTGTACCTGCCGAAGCAGTGAGGGGCACACTCAGTGCAGAGCAGAAGGCAGAGGTGGGAGGAGACAAGGATGTGGGTGGGCGGTCCCCGCCCCCATACTAGGCCAGGGCTGGGGGAGGGGTCTTCCACACCTTGAGGACAAGAAGACATTCGAGGGAGAAGAGCCAGGAGAAAGCAGCCTCACCCCAACCGGGGCATGGAGCAGCCCAGTGAAGTGGCGGCCCCTTCCCAACACTTCCAAGGCCATTCCACAGGCCCTGGAGACTTTGAGAGGCATTCAGAGCTGACAAGGGCAGACCCCACCTGCTGCAGGAGCTGAGGAGCACCAGCAGGATGTGGAGGCAGCCCAGGGGCCACTCACAGTGCACTGAGGGCAGATGGGGTGCTGGGAAGGCCTTGTGGAAAGTGCAGGAAGCTGCAGGGGCCAGCCAGGATGGCCCCCAGTCCCTGGGGAGGAAGACACATGCAGTGTGGGAAAGCCCAGAGGGGCCTCAGCCGCTGAGCAAGACAGGAGCAAGCCCGCATGCAGGAAGTCGAGGAGACCAGCTGCTATGGGAAGTGGGCTGAAAACTCCAACTGAGGAGGGTCCTGGAGCACCAGTGCTTGCCAGGCAGAGAGGATGGCAGGAGGCAACAGCGGACCCATAGGGTCTAGGTTCCAATGGGACTCTCAGCAACCAGCAAGGAGTCCCAGAACTGAGAGGGTACGCAGGGTGTGCCGGCCCTCCCGGCCCTCCCCATGCCCAGGCCTCCTGAAGTCAGGGGATCCAGCCAGACACCCAGCCTCTTAGTCGCTGGGAAGGGCAGCCCTGACCCAAACTCCCCGGGCTATTTAACACACTGGCAGCAGCTGACCGCGGTGCTGGCTCACACATCCAATCAAAGTCCAACTAGACAGGTGGGAGGGGAGGGGAGCAGAGCCTGGGGCTCCTGGCCAGCCAGTGCTGGGAACCGCCCGAGGGGATGCCCGAGGGCTCGGCCACTGGGGAAATCCTTCAGTCAGGCTCGCGTGCCCCGGTGGAGTGAGCGGCGCGCGCAGGGCGGAACCCTAGATTGGTAGCTCCATGGGGTACGGCCAGAGGGTTGTCCCCACTGCGGGCTGGCCTTCTGGGGAGCTGTGCGGGGCGCGGGGCAGGAGTCCATCCCTCCTCGGGTGTCAGCTCTTGGAACTCAGGAGCCCCGACACCGCGGGGCTGCAGAGAGACGCGCAATGGGTGGGTGGATTCTGCCGTCCGGGCAGCCGGAGTGCGCAGCCTATTCAGTGTTGACCTGTGGCGGCGAGTACTGGCGAGTCGGATGCAGCGCACACTGCTCCTCACCTGCGCGGCGCCGCCGGCCCTCAAGAACGGTCGCCCTCCACGTGGTGTTGGCTACAGCGGATCCCGCTTGCGTCGGGCTGGGCTCAGAGGATCCCGGTGCGGCCTTCGCAGGTGGATGGGGCGGGGCAAGGAGGATCCAGGGTGGGGATGGGAGGTTAGGTCCCCTTCGGATTTTCATTTGTTCTCCCAACAGCCGCCGAAGTTCATCGAGGGTGAGGAGTGGGCGGCTTCGCTAAGCGAAAGCGCCGGGCTGCCTAAGCCCGAGCCTCCCCACCAGGCTCGCTGGGCCAGAGCCTCGCTGCGGGCTCTGTGCACAGGCTGCGCCACGTGGCCTTCGCCCCTGTGACTCCTCCGCAGTTTGCGCGGACGCACGGACGGGTCGACTTGTACTCTGGACGCCAGTGAGTCTCCCCGCGCCCCGCGGCTGTACCATGCAATCCCCACCCGACTGGCCCCCGGCCCCCGGCGCCCCGCGGCCCTCGCCCTTCCCGCACTCGGCGCTGCACGTCCTCCACCGCATGGCCCGCGCGCTGCTCTTCCCGGCCTGCTGGACCCTGGATCAGCTGCTGGGCTGCTGTGCACCAACTGCGCGCCCGATCAGCCTGGGGTGGCTGAGAAGGGCCGCGGGCGGCGGCGCAGCGCTGCTGCTGCTGGTCGGCCTGCCCCTGGTGCTGCCCGGCCTGCTGCTCTGGCTATGGCTGCAGGTTTGGCGCCGCCCCTTCTGCTACCGCCCCCTCCGCTGTGCTGGGTGCCGCCCGCACCCTGGCGCCCGCCGGCTGAACCCGGGCGCTGCTTTGCCTTCCTCACAGCCAATCTGCCTGCTCCCCGACGGGCTGGCGCTCTTCAGCAACCTGCCGCACAGCCAGCGACCGGCCGAGGCCATTGGTGACCTCCCCTGCGGCCCTTGTCTTTTGCAGATGCATGGTTTACTGCTGAGCTTGTGACTTCCAGGTAATTGAAGACTGTTATCCGAGTTACTGGTTGTTCTGATAATACTGATAATCAGCATCACTTACTTCCCCCTTGACCTTTTAAATCAGTATCTGTTCCTTTTACTAGTTCCCCAGAATTGTTTTCTGTTTGTTTTGTTGCTTGAGAAATGCTTTGATCTGATGTGAACATTAAGTAGAAAAGTATATAATGGAACCTACTGCACAAATGAAATGCTGTTTGGGCACTGCCTAATCAGTCCTCCAGACCCCGCTCCTCTGTCTTCTTCCCACCCCCCTCCCCCGTGCATGCTCTCTTCAAGGTTTGGGACCCTCTCGCTGGACGAGACTCCCGCGCTCGCGTTCAGTTTCCAACAGGTGGTGGCAGCCGATCCCTACCTTCGCCTGCACCGCGCCCCCCACCTCGCAGCCTGTGTATACTGCGCAGGCAAGGGAATTCCTGAGAAGTGCCTGTCGGGGCTCACACATCAGGAACTGGGGAGGCGGGGGCTGGATGCGGGTTTGAATCGGAACCAGGCGCACCCCACCCCCTCCCCGCCGCAGAAGACGGGCCCTTGCGCAGCATGCCGCTGGACTGGGCCGAGCAGTTTGAAGCACAGAGCGAACAGAGTGGAGAGGTCGCAGCTTTCAGCGTGCTCCTGGGCGACCTAAACTTCGGTAACTGCTCAAAAGGTCGAGCAAGAGGGAAGCGGGGGGAGGGCAAGGAGGCCCACTCTCCTCCCCCCACCGCGAGCTGGCCTCTCTCTGCAGACCACGCGCTGGAGCAGGAACACGAGCTCTTCAGCCGCTTCCAGGACCCCTGCCAGCCGGGCACGTGCCAGGGGCAGCCCTGGGCCCTGGGTATCGCGCTTGGGGGGAGGGTTCCGGAGCGGGAAGTGGACCTGAGGAGCGCTGTCAGCCAAGGCTCTGGCTGATACCGGCCTCCCCTGGTCCTCCAGGGACCGTACTGAGCACCTCCGTGCGCCACCACTCCGTGGCCTGCTCCCCTGAGATGCTGCGGCGGTGAGTGACTGGGAGGAAGGCACTGCCCGCCCGGAGCCCGCAGAGGGGCCCTGGCCTTGGCAACACCGCCTCTCCCTATCAGGGCCCTGGAACAGGAGAAAGGGCGCCACCTCCACCTGGCCGGCCGTCCCCGCAGAAGACACCGGGCTAAGCCCTGGAGAGGTCAGCGCCTGGACTACATCACCTACCTCGGAGTTCCCGGGGCTTGCTGAGCCCAGTGAGTGCCGGGGCGCAGGGTGGCTGGGCCTGCAGCGCTGGGGCGCCCCTCAACCTGACCCCGCCCCCCGGAGGTGGAGCAGGTGACGTTCAGTACCGCCCTGGCAGGGCTCACTGACCACCCGGTGGGAGTCTCCGCGTCCTCCTAAGGCCGGCGCAAAGGGAAGGGGCGCAGCCGGCACACACAGATGGCTTGGAACACGAACTGGGCGCAGGAGGGATCTTTATTGCTGACGCTGCTGCTGGACGGGGCCGAGCAGTTTGAGCCTCACACGGCCTCCTGGGCCCGGCGGTACTCAAAGACGCTACCGCGCTCCGGGAAGGCCAGTGCTAGTGGGGGGGACCCTGGCGGTGGAGCGGGGTCCTCCGGGTCCCCGTAGCCACCGCCTCCGGGCGTGTGGAGACAGAACACGTCCTGCGGAGAGCGGCAGGCTCAGCGCAGGCACGGCCCCTCCCTGTCACCTGTGCAGCCGCCTGCCCGGCGGGGCAGCGTCCATCACCCGCCCCGGGGACCACAAAGGCCCAGCACGTGCCCCCTTTCCTTCCGGGGCCAAATTAAACTGGCGTCTGGTCGTGTTTAGCAACTGTTCACCGTCTGTGGGACGTGGGACGGGGGCGGTGGGGAGGGGACCAGGACAGGCCGCAGCCCTTACCCCGGGGTACACGGTCACCGACGTCTTGCCGCCCAGATTCACCGTCCGGCCGTTTTTGCGGATCAGCAGGTTCAGGCCGCGGGCGCCGGGCTCGCCCCCTGCGGAGGGAGGCGAGGAGTCCAGAGAGGCCGGGAAGAGGGGCGGGGGCGGGGCCGGCCGCGGGAGCTGGGGAGCCGCGCACCGTGGAGCCCGTATGGCCGGAAGGCGCGGCGCTCGGTCAGCACCGACAGCAGCGCCTCCTCGCGAAAGAGCAGCTCGCGGATGACACCGTCGCCGCCCCGGAAGCGGCCTCGGCCCCCAGAGCCCCGCCGCAGCTCGAAGCGGCGCAGGATGACCGGGTACCTGCGAGGGCGAGGGCGAGAGCGAAGGCTCAGCGTGGCACGAGCCCTGGCTCCCCCCCGGCCGCCGTGCACGCCACTCACCGGCCCTCCAGGATCTCGGGGTCGGTGATGCGCGTGTTGGTCATGTGGCTGTGCACGCCGCTGCGCCCATGCCAGCCGGGGCCCGCGCCCGCGCCGCCCGCCACCGTCTCGTAGTAGCCCATGTGCGCGTTGCCCAGGGTCACGTTGTTCATGCAGCCCTGGCGAGGGCATCCGGTTGCTGCGCTGAGCTGGGGTGAGGCGTTCCTACCTCGCCGCCCGCTCCCACACCGGCCCACCCACCGCGCCCGTCCCCGCACCTGGGAGGCGGCGCAGACCCCAAAGGCCCCCAGGATGACATCCACGACGCGCTGCGACGTGAGCACGTTGCCTCCCACCACGGCCGCCTCTGGCGACGGGTCCAGGATTGAGCCTCGGGGAATCACCACGCGCACTGGCGCCAGGCAGCCCTGTGCGGGGCGGGTGGCTTTCAGGAGCTCTTAGGGTGGGTGGAACTCACTCTGGGGCTCCAGGAGAAACAGCACCCCCCCAGCACCCTTGGGGGTCAGTCCGTGGCTGGGCCCAGGAGGCCTTGTCAGGGTGACCACGGGCTGAGGCCCCCCTCTCACACGCCCCTGCGAACCTGGTTGAGCGGGATGTCGCGGCCCACCAGACAGCGTAGGCAGTAGATGAGGGCCGACAGGGTTATGGCCCGCGGGGCGTTGAGATTGCCAAACACCTCCGGCCCGGTGCCACTGAAGTCAAACACCGCGCTGCCCTGCGCCCCGAGGGAATCGAGAGGGTGTCAGCCTCCGGTCCATTGCCACGGCTGCCCAGAGGCCCTCTCCCCACAGCCCACCTGTTTCACGTTGATCTGCACGCAGAGGCAGATGGGGGAACCGTCATCCATGTGGTCTTCAGAGGACACCTCCAGGGGCAGGCCCTGGGCCTGCCGGGACCTTCCAAACGCACGCAGCATGTCACGCACGGCCAGCTCTGCGTTCGCCTGGAAGGAAGCAGTCAGTGGCAGCCAGGCCACCTGCAGGGTGGCCCTGCCGCCCACACTCCTGTGCCCAGGCCCACCTGAATATGGCCCATGTAGGCCTGCACCACGTCCAGGCCGTACTGCCCAATGAGCTCGCCCACCAGCTGGATGCCCTTCTGGTTGGCTGCCACCTGGGCACGGAGGTCTGACAGGTTGTCATGCAGGTTTCTGGTTCCACTACAGTTGGGGACCTTGCCTGGCGCCTGCAGGGCCTCAGTCACCGCTGGATGGACAGTGTCATTACTGAGCCCCTGGCCAAGCCTGTCTGCCCCCCAAACCCAGGTTTCCCAGATCCAGACAAGGTCTCCTTCCCCTAGAAAACAGTGAGGTCTGGCCTGTGACTGCTCCCCACCTCAGGAAAGGCCCTATCCTTGAACCTGGGTCAGGGTCCTCTCTGAGGCACCCTGCCACAGGGCCCTCTGCAATGCGCCTGTGCATGGCCCTCTGTGGTCCACACCCCCTGCCCCAGCTCATGCTGACCAAAGGAGCAGCCAGGAATGGGCCACCCTATTTGTGCCAACACCCAGAACAGCCTGTGGATCCATGACACCCACCCACCCTCCGCCCTGGCCATGCCACTTCCCGTGAGCTCCCAGATCCGGAGCCTCAGACCAGGGCTGCTTTCTCCTGTCTGTCCTACCCCCACCCCCACCACAGGCACCCCTGCCGTCTCCATCCCACCCTCCCTGCAGCTGCTCAGTGCCAGGGCCTCCACCTCCAGCTGCCCAAACTTGACCCCTGGTACTGTCTCCCAAATCCCTCCAAATATCCACCTCCACCTACCCTCTGCCCTCACTCTCCACTCAGCCCAAGACTCAGCATCATCCAAGGAAACTGCAGCTGCACCCCCTCTTGCCCCCAGCCTCTGGGCCACTCTCAGACCCCACATCCTCTCTACATGTGGGTACAGCAGGAGACCAGCGCAGGCCCAGCTGAAAGCCCTTCACGGCCACTCCCCTCCCAATGAATAGGACCCAGGCCCAGAAAACTCTCCAGGGGCCTTTGGGCCCTGCCCCTGCCCTGCTGTTTCTCTGCCGCCCCCACCCAGTGTGACTGAACACACCACAAGCAGCCGCCCACCCTGAAACAGGCTCCTCTGCCTCCAGCACCCTGACCCTGCACGCCTTGGCTAACTCTCCACCTGCAAAACCACCCGCCGAGGCCTTCCTAGGCGGAGGCTGAATTCATCTCAGCTCCTGGGATCTGATGTGCAGCTGCACCCTGGGGCAACCACCTATCTCCTCCCGACCTCAAGACAGGCCTGGGCCTGTGGACTGCATCCCGTGCTCCAGCCAAGCCTTCGTGCCAACAGTAGCCATGTGTCCCAGCCTGCGGAAGGCCCACTCCCACTCACCCTCCTCCTGGAAGACGCCCCCCTGGACGAGTTTGAAGGACAGAAAGACGGCGCCCTCTTGTTGCAGCGTGGTGGAGTGGGGGGGCATGGAGCCCGGTGTGATGCCCCCAATGTCTGCGTGGTGCCCTCGGCTGGCCACGTAGAACACAGGCCGTGTCTGACCCGGCCAGAACACCTAGCGGGTGGAGAGCCACGGTCATGCATCGGCCACCCTGCCCCAGCAGAGGCAGGCGGGCTGCACCCCTCACCGGTGTGATGACAGTTAGGTCTGGCAGGTGGCTGCCCCCGGCACTGGGATGGTTGCTCAGTAGCACGTCACCAGGGTGGAGGTTGGCACCCAGGTGCTGGATCTGAAACCAGGAGACAGGTGCAGAGTGGGCACAGGGGAGCAGGGAACAGAGCCGGATGGGGAGTGAGGGAGGGATGGAGGGCGAGGGAGGGGCCACAGCACCTGGAACTGCACAGTCTCCTGCATGGCGCCCAGGTGCACAGGGATGTGGGGGGCATTGGACACAAGCCCCCCATCGGGCCCAAAGAGGGCACAGGAGAAGTCAAGGCGCTCCTTGATGTTGGTGGAGATCGCCGTGCGCTGCAGGATGCGGCCCATCTGCTCTGGGAGCACAAAGTGACCAGGCACCCGCTGGTCCCACCCACCCACATCATGGCCCCAGGAAAGGGAGGAACAGGACCCACCAGGGCTCAAACCCAGGACCCAGCAGCTTTTACCTGGGGAAGACCAAGGTGGCAGCATGCCCACTTGGCCACGTGTCTTCGCCTGTGTAAAGGACACCGCCTTCCTCCCCAGCCCCTCCTGGAGCTCCCAGCAAGAACCTGGTGCCAGCCCTCAACCCTCCCACCCTGCCTGGCACAGCAAGAACCTGCTTCCTAGGCTCCCACCAAGCCACTGGCCTGACCCTGCACAGACAGTTTCCCTGTGGTGTCCTCAATAGCCCTCCTTAGCCAGGTGGGCAATCCCCATATCACACAGCTTCGGTAAGAGGGGAAGGTGTCCTCCCTGCCCAAGGCCTGTTCTCACGGCCAACTGCACCATGGCAGTGCTGCGGCCACACTGCCCGCCCTGTCGGCAGGGGGTCCTATTTTTGCCTTTCCCTTTGGGCACAGCCCTGCCAGCCACCCCATGACACAGATGGCACCTTACCCCACAGGGAGCCAGGGCAGCAGGGAATCTGGCAGCAGCCACTCACCAGCAATGCTCATGAAGCGGTGTGAGAAGATGGACAGCTGGATAGTGTCCAGCTGGGTGCCCACCGTACCGGGGACTTCAGCCCCCACAGAGATGCGGATGTCCCCTGTCTCAGTCACCTCTGCCTGGCAACCTGGCTCCACCAGGATGGTGCTGAGGAGCAGAGGGCACAGAGAGGCTGCATGGGGCCAGGGAGACCCCTCCAACCAGAGACACCATAGTCCCAGGCCAGGGGACACCCCAACGATGGTGGAATAGAGTCCTGCAGGCCCCTGCAACCTTGGGCCAGAGAACCCCACACCAGGGGCCCCACAGTTCACCCCTCCACACCCTCCATCCTGGCCGGACCTCTGCCCACCTGTTACTGTCGATGATGAGGCACGGCCCCTGGAGCTTGTGCCCATAGCCCAGCTCTCCCAGCAGGTACACAGGAGTCTCCTGGTAGCCCCCCTCAAAGTAGCACTGGGTCATCTGCAGAGGGTGTGGGTAAGTGCAGCCCCCGGGCCCTGCACCCTCCCCAATGCCTCTCGCAGGCCTTGGTCCCCATCCCCATGCCCCACGGCTACTGTCAGGCTGGCACAGGCAGGACCACGGACCTTGTCTACACGGGGAGGCCCGGTCTGGGCTTTGGAGGCATCCTCGAGGCAAAGACCACTGCGGCCAGTGCCCCTCACTCGCACATCGTCCACGACCACCGGCCGCTCAGGGATGACGAAGCCAAACTCCCTCATGTACCTGCACTCCCCACATGGACCCAAGGAGCGCTCAGGGCGAGGCGACCAGACAGGCAGCCCCTCACCAGGGATCCGGAATCAGGAAGCTCACATACCGCTCCATGAAGGCTGCCCCGAAGTCCCCCACACGGGGCGAGCGGGCTGTGGCTGGGTGCCGGTGGGCAGACACCATCAGGGCACAGTCCGTGCCTTGGTAGCGCAGGTGCAGGAAGCTCTCAGTGCTGATCTGGGACCTGCAGCAGGTGGTTGGGGGCACTCACAGCAAGCCCTCTGCCCTGAGCCCCACCACAACCCACCCAGCGCCCGGCAAGGACACCTGTTCTGCTTCTTCCCCCGGCTCTGGGCACAGACACCCTGCATATCCACAGGTGGGCCTGGGGGTGGGTGCGTGGGGGTGCTTGTGATCTGCACTGGGGGAGCTGGATCGTTAAGTCCTCTGCCCAGGACACCCTGGGAGCCTACCTGGGGAAGCCCTGGGCCTGCAGGGCACCCACACACTGCTCCTCCAGGCGGCTCAGCCTCTGGTCCAGCTGTACGAAGGTCTCCGGCTCGTAGAGCAGAGAGCAGGGCTCCTGTGCCTCGTGCACCACGTCAGCCAGGGCCAGCCCCAGCGCCGAGAGCAGCCCACTGTGCCTGCAGGGATGGGCAGCATGGCAATGGAGCTCCCCCAGCACGGATCACACGCACCCCTATGCACCCACACCGAGGCCCACCTGTGGATATGCACAGTGTCCATTCCCAGGGCCCGGGCGATGGCACACGCATGCTGCCCACCAGCTCCCCCGAAGCAGGCCAGCACATGGGCTGAGGGGTTATGGCCTCTTGCCTAGGGAGACAGAAGGGGTCAGTGGGTTCTCCTACCCTACTCCATCCAGTCCCCGGCCTCTCAGCCCTGTTGGGCTGACTGAGCAGGAGGCATGGGGCAGGAAGCAGGGCTGGGGGCAGGACAGGTGGGAGAGCAGAGGCAGGCATACCTGCGTGAGTGCACGGATGGGTCGGCACATGGCCTCATTGGCCACACGCACGAATCCCATGGCCACCTCCTCCAGGCTCAGCGGGGAGGCCGGGCAGGGCCCATCAGTCAGGAAGCTGTTGACTTCAGTGGCCACAGCCTCCAGGGCCTTGCGGGAGGCCTCGGGAGAAAGTGGTTGGTCCTCTCCCGGTCCAAAAATGCAGGGGAAGGAGGCAGGCAGTAGGCGACCCAGGACCAGATTAGCGTCCGTCACTGTCACAGGGCCCCCTGGGAGGTGGACAGGGTGTGGGGTTCGGGGGCTGGAGGCAGGGGAGCAGGAGTGGGCAGCAGGGATGGGGCTAACAGGAGGGGCTGGGCCTGGGGCGGCAGGCAGATCCTGACTTTTACCTTTGCGGTAGCAGGCGGGTCCTGGGTGGGCTCCTGCTGACTCCGGCCCAACCACGAAGAGGCCAGACCTAGGTGAAGGAAGGGCCAGGGTTGGAGAAGAGGAGGGAGACAGGGCTGGGGGTCCCAGACTGGGAAGCAGGGGCGCTGACCTGAAGAAGAGGCGGGAACCCCCACCCGCTGCCACGGTATTGATGTCCAGCTGCGGGGCCTGGAGGGTGACGCCAGCCGTGCTGGCCTCGAAGATGTGCTCGAATTCCCCAGCGTAGCGGCTCACATCCGTGGACGTGCCTGGCAGGAGTGCAGTGCTGGTGGGTCGCTTGAAGACCCGGGGCCCAGCGGCGGGGCCTCCCCAAAACCCCAGCCCTCGGCCCTCATACCTCCCATGTCGAAGCCAATGACAGGCTGGCCACCCTCCTGATGGTAGGTGGTGGCTGAGTAGCCAACGACGCCGCCAGCGGGGCCCGAGAGGACAGCACGGGAGCCGCTGAAGGCGTCCATGGGCACCAGGCCGCCATCAGAGCGCATGAACAACACCTGCACGTCCTGTGAGTGGGCAGCAGATGGGCTGTGAGGCGCTAGGCAGGCCCAGGCCCAGGCCCAGGAGTGGGCGGTGGGGGGGCCTCACGGCCTCACCTTGAGCTGGCCCTGGAAGCCACGGCGGAAACCCTGAACGTAGCGTTGGATAGCGGGTGTGAGGTAGGCGTCAGCACAGGCCGTGTGCCCCCGAGGGACGATACGCACCATGGGCATGGCCTCCGAGGACAGTGACACGTGCGTGAAGCCCAGCTCCCGGGCCAGCGCACCCACCTGCTGCTCATGCTGGGCCCACCTATGACAAGAACCCAGTGGCACCTCGTCCCCCACCAGACCCGGCACCTGCTCCCGCCACCCACAGCCACACCTCACTCACGTGTACGAGTGCATGAGCACCACGGCCAGGCTGCGGATGCCTCGAGACAGCAGCCCCTCCAGCTTCCCACGCAGGGCCCCCAGGTCCACAGGCTGCTGCACTTCCAGCAGGTCCCCCGTGCAGCCTGCCAGAAAGCCCAGGAGGCCCCGTCAAAGGCCAGCAGGACCCTCCGCCCCAGATCCCACACTGGCGGCGGCGCACACACCTTTGACAGGCGTCCCGGTGCCCGCCTCTCCACGGTGCAGCACCACGCGTTCGTCCACCTCCAGCACCTCTTCATACAGCACCTCGGGCATGGGCACGGCCTGGGGGCGGGCAGAGGCTCAGAAGAGGCCCAGGCCTGAAGGTTGGTGCTGGGTCCTGTGTGGGTGGCTGGTATAGGTGAGGGGCTCTGTCCCAACAGGCCAGTTGGCAGGCCCAGGAGAATCGTACCTGGCAGCCCCAGTGAGGTTCGCCTAGCGGGGCGCTCTCGCCCCCACAGGCAGCTGAGTGCCACTAACTGCTCCACCCTGCTCCACCCTACGGAAGCAGCTTCTTCCAGAAACGCAGCAGTAGGGAAAGGGCTTCTACCCCTCCCTCACCTGCACAAGGCTGCCTGGGTGGTCCCACCAGCATCGAGGATGGGCACGGCAGCAGGAAGGAACAGGGCATCCTGTGCCCACTCCGAGGGCTAGAGGAACTTGGGACCCCACTGGGAATTCCGGGAGCTTCCTCTTTCTTTGTTGCCTGGTGCCCATGGGCCATTACTAATCCAGCCGCTCTCGCCCCACACACAGGGTCAAGGCGTCCCTGAGGGGTCTGCGCCACACAACCTGGCACCCAGCTGCATGGAACTCACCAGGTCAAAGAGGTCCCCGCGGGCTTGGGTGCCGATGTGCAGCAGGTCTCGGAAGCCACGCGTCACCAGCAGTGCCACCCGCTCCCCCTTCCGCTCCAGCAGTGTGTTGGTAGCCACTGTGGTGCCCATGCGGATGCTGGCGATGTGACTGGAGTCCAGCGGCCGGTCCCGGGGCAGGAGCACGCCAGCCTCCTGGGGACCACATGGTCAGCCTGGGGCTTCTGGCGGTGGGGTCCCTGTGCCCCCGTTCTGCCCTGGCCCACCTGCTCCAGGATGCGGCGGATGCCTTCAGTCGGCGCGTCTGCATAGTTGGCAGGGTCCTCTGAGAGCAGTTTTAAGACCCGAACGTGCCCCCCTGGGCACTGGGCAAAGACGTCTGTGAAGGTGCCCCCACGGTCGATGGCAAAGTGGAAGCGGCCCTCGGGGCTGCCCATGGTGGCGGGTCTGGGGTCCCACGGGAGCTCTTCAGCAGGTAGCCCTGGGAGACACGCAGAGGCGGGGTCAGCCTGGGCTCACCTGTGGGTGTGCTGAGCTCTGACTAGAGGGGCCCCAGCCCTGGGCATGTGGGGGGTCCTGAGGGAGAGACCCAGAGCTGCAGACCCTGCTCCGAGGGCAGCCTGGGCCCGGGCGAGAGCCTGGCCGAAGGTCAGTGGCCTGATGCCCCCGTGGCCCGCATCACGCTTCTCCCAGCCCCGAACTGAGCGGGAACCCAGGCAGTGGCGCGGGCACGGGAGGTTGAGGCGCCGCTGGACCCTGGAGCCCTCGGGCCGGGTCGTTCCGCACGAAGGGGCGCGGGAGTGCGGGCAGGGGGTCTGGGGCGAGCTGGCCAGGGGACCCCACTCCCGCTGTGCTCGACCTCGGCCCAAGCCAGGCGGCCCCGAGTCAGACGGAGCCTGTGCACCGACGGGGCGGCCCGAGGAGGGGACGCGTGAGGAGCGGCCCGGAGGGCAGCGGGGAAGGGGCCGCGGAGGGGACGCCGCCCGGGGCAGGGCCCACCTGGCCGCTCGGCTCGGCCCGGCTCGGTCTCGCAGGCGTCTCCGCAGCGCTCCGGGCGGCTCCGCGCGCACCCGGCCGACCTCGGGGAGGAGCCTGCGGGGCCCGCCCCCCGCGCCACTGGCCCGGGCGCTCCGGTGGCGTCAGGCCCGGCCCGCCCACGGCGCCTCCGCGGGCCGCCCCGCCGGCTCAAGGGCACCTTGGCTCTGCGGCCCTCGGGGCTCCAGCGCGGGACCGGGCTCGCCGGGGGCGGGTGCCCTGGGTTCCCACCCCCAGGTGTCCGGGGCAAGGGGAGCTGGCGGCCCAGCCGCAGCAGGGCTCCCCACGGGGGGACGTCGTTCCGCGTGGGAGGCGCGCCGCAGGGCAGAGGGGAGCGGGAAGCAGGCCCTGCGGCCTTCCCTGCCAGCCCCAGCCCCAGCCCCAGCCCCGCGCCCGGGGCCTCTCCTGTGCGCTCTCTCCGGCCCTCTCCACCAGGCTTCCCTCCCCTGCAGCCCTCCCTGTGTCGGAGGCCGGTGAACCGGAGCGGCTCCATCTTGAATAGAAGCTGGGTGAAATGAGGCGGAAACCTCCCGGGCTGCATTCCTAGCCGATTAGGGCATTCTAAGTCAGGATGAGACACGAGGTCAGCACAAGATCCAGGCCGTAAAGACCCGCGCCTGATAAAACAGGTTGCTGTAGAGAAGTTGGCCAGACCCACCCAAACCATCGCGGCGCCCTGCACCCAGCGCCAAGACCGCCGCGTCAGGAAGGCGGAGGCATGAATAATGCACCCCGCGTTCAGCATATCACCAAGAAATAACCGTAGAAATGGACAACTGACAACCCTCAGCGCTGCTCGGCCTGTGGAGGCGCCATTCTTTTACACCTCTGCTTTCACTTTAGGCTTTCGCCCTGGATTCTCTGCTTCAAGAAATGCAAGAACCCTCTCTTGGATTCTGGATTGGGACCCCTCTCCTGTGACACTTGCACCAAGGGCGGTGGACTCCAGCTCCCCAGAGACAGAGAAAGGGCCCAGGATCAGGCACTCAGGACCCCCTTCCCGTCGATGGGCTGCTGCTCGTGGCAGGTGCCCGCTGTGATGCCGCCCCCAGACCCTACAGCCACATGCAGGAGCCCTACCTCCCAGTGCCTTCCTGAATGGTCACACACCTACATGCAGGAGCCCCACTTCAGCCCAGGACCCTCCTGACAGGCCACATGGTCCCGCCCTGGCCAGCCCACACCTGCGGGACTGTCCCGCCTCCTGGTTTCTACCTGTCCCCAGCACAGCCTCTTGGTCCTGGCTCTCAGCCCAGGATCTGTCAGGAGAGATTCCCACACCCCACCCACCCACACCCCCACCATCTGCTCCCCTGTACACACTCAGGCTGCCCGCCAGGCCTGTGCTATAGACCCCAAACTCTCACTGCCCACCACCATCCCCAGCCACCCCCTCGGCCCTCTGTTCACCCCAGAGGCTCCTGCTCTCCACTCACAGATGCACCTCTAAGGGCCTGCCCAGGCTCCCCAGCGGCACCCAGCTGCTGTGCACTTCCAGGTGTCCGCCTGCCTCTGGGGCTCTCCTGACCCCACTCCACTGCACATGCTCCAGGGCAGACCAACAAAGGCTAACCCCCACCCACCCCAGGCTCAGGCCTCCCCTTGCCGCCCAACTGCCTGCCCCCACCCCCACCTGCCTCCTTGCCGCCTGCCCCACCAGCCCTTTATCTCCGTCCCTCGATGTTGATGGGTCCCAGCTTCCTCTTGGCAATGCCATGCTGCCCTCCACAGTGACCAGAGGCAGCTCCAGGCCTGCGGGATGGCCCAGCCCTTACTCTAGTGGCTCCTCTGACTCTGCACGGCCAGACCCCAGGCCACCTCCCAGTGTGTCCACTCCAGCAGCAGCTCCTGCACCCAGCAAGCTGGCCCAGCCCCATGCTCATACCCACCCCGTATCTGCTAGAAGTCCTGTTATTCCCACCTTCAGCACACACAGCCACCACTTCTCTCACCTCCACCCTGGCCAGGCTCCCATCACTTTCCCCAGGGGTGCAGCTGTTCCCCACGCTGGAGAGCTCAGGGCTGTGAGGACAGAGTCTGCCGCTGCAGCAGCTCTGACGGCTTCGGGCACAGCCAACCTTCGCCCACCTCAGGGCCCCGCAAAAGCTGTTCCCTGGGCCAGGAAAGCTGAGCCCCAGCCTCTCAGCTCCCTCACCTACTCGGGCTCTGCTCAGAGGTCACGTTCCCATACCTGGCACCTTCTCCCTGCTGCATGTCCTGAAAGAGCCACAAGGCTCTGGCTTTGCTCCAGATGCCCTGCAGCCTCTAGCGGGCTTGCCCGACTCCACAGAGTCCTGGGGCCCCCGCGTGACTCACCTCTCTCGGCATCCTTGAATTTGATCGTCCTCCGCCTGTGCGGCGGGGGGGCTACCAGTCACCTCAGCCAGGAACCCAGAGCTGCAGAAGCTCAGGCTCTTGCTGTGGTTCCTTAGCACCAACTTCAGCTCCTGGTTCTCCTGGATGAGCTGCACCAGCCGCCGCAGCTCTTCATTCTCCTGTGCCAACCGCTGGATCTCCTGCCTCAGGCTCTCATAGCTGCTGAGGAGGGACATGCCCCACAGCCAGGGGCGGCAGCTGATGGAGGCCAGTGGGTCGGTCGGCTAGAGACAGCAGACCCCAACATTGTGAGGTCAGCAGCTGCCCCTGCCCCCATGCCTCAGCCACATTCCAGGCTTCCAGGGTCAGGACCCAGAAGTCTCCACCACCCCCGTGGCAGGGTTGGCCTGACCTCTGACCTCCGGCCCCCTACCGGCCAAATGACCAGTGGTGCCCAGAACGGTCCCAGGTCTCTGCCTCCAAGAATCCTCCTTCCTGGAAGATGGAAGCTCCTTTGACCCAGCCACGCCCAGGTGTGTTGTCGGGGAAGAGATATGGGATTCAGTCGTCCGCACCTGACTGTCCGCTAGCCCCCAGCCACAGCCTCCAGGCCTGGCCATGCCAGAACATGGGTCCAGGCAACTGGGCATGATATCTGGGCAGTCACGGTTGGCCCAGCATCTGAAGGGGTCAGGGAGAGTGGGTGTGTGACTGCCCTGCAGGAGAGGGCCCAGCCATACAGGAGGACCTGCCTGGACAGCAGCCACCAGGGCAGGCAGGGCTGCAGGGGCAGGGGCAACTGGGAGCACAGAAGGGGGCTGCAGGCAAAGGGATGTACCAGGCAGTGCTGGGGCCACCAAAAGGGAGGCTGGGCCTGTTTCTCGGAGGACAGGGCCCCGGTATTGTCACGTGGAGGTCGCGGCGAGAGGGCAGGTGCCCTGGAGGAGGCACCACATCTGGGCCACAACCTCAAGGAAGGGAATGGGCAGGCAGCCCACCAGAGGCTGAAGACCAAGACCTAAAGATGCCTCCCTGAGGACAGGAGAGCCACCCTCAAGGGTGACAGCAGGATTGCATTTTAGACCATATAAAGGACTTGCTTCTTCTGTCCAGTCTCTTTTAAGGGGACACTTCTGCGCAGTTACTTCCGTTTTCTGGCTTTTTCTTAGGTTATGATTATTATGTATTTTACATCATTTTTCTCCTTGTGCTTGCTTGATGGGTCTAGTCTCCATGGCTGATTTGCAGATTCTCCTGGATCCTCATGCTCCCCTCCCTGGGTACTTGATTGGCACCATCACAGGACCTGTCACCTGTGCCAGTGGGGGTGGTGCCCTGAGACTTGTGCTCCAGGAGACTGGGGGCAACTGTACCGAATCCCAAGAGAAATTACAATTTAAACAATTCCTATAATTAGGAAAAAATCATGGAGTATTTTTCCTTTTCTAATTTTATTTACTTTTTTTTTTCTTTTTTGAGATAGGGTCTCCCCTGTCACCCAGGCGGGACTGCAGTGGTATGGCTGGCTATTTTTTTTTTTTTGGTAGAAATGGGGTCTTACTCTGTTGCCCAGGCTGGCCTTAAAATCCTGGCCTCAAGTTATCCTCCTGCCTTGTCCGCCCAAAATGCTGGGTTTACAGATGTGAGCCATCGCACCTGGCAGAAGGAGAGTTTCCCTTTTTTTTTTTTTTTTTTGAGACAGAATCTCACTCTGTCAACTAGGCTGGAGTGCAGTGGCACCATCTCATCTGGCTGCAACCTCGGACCCCGGGTTCAAGCAATTCTCCTGCCTCAGTCTCCCAAGAAGCTGGAACACACCACCACGCCTGGCTAAGTTTGTATTTTTAGTAGAGACAGGGTTTTCCTCTTTTGGCTAGGCTGATTTTGAACTCCTGACCTTAGGTAATCCGCCCACCTCAGCCTCCCAAGAGCAAAATTTCATCTCACAAAAAAAAAGAAAAAAAGGAGATTCCACTCAAGGGAGATTCTCCATTGCTGGAGGAGCCTCATGGCAAGGAATGTGGACAGCCTCCGGGAGTTGGCATATCATGGCAGAAATTTTTTTTTTTTTTTGAGACAGAGTCTCGCTCTTGTTACCCAGGCTGGAGTGCAATGGCGTGATCTCGGCTCACCGCAACCTCCACCTCCTGGGTTCAGGCAATTCTCCTGCCTCAGCCTCCCAAGTAGCTGGGATTACAGGCACGCACCACTGTGCCCAGCTAATTTTTTGTATTTTTAGTAGAGACGGGGTTTCACCATGTTGACCAGGATGGTCTCGATCTCTTGACCTCATGATCCACCTGCATGGCAGAAATATTGAAAGGCAAAGAGAAAGCTTTGAAAATAACAAGAGAAAAATATGATTCATCAGATACAAGAGAACCCCAAATAAGATTAACCCCTGACTCCTCAGAAGAAGCAGTGGAGACCAGAAGACAATAGGGCGGCATACTCAAAGTCAGAAGTCTGTAAGCAAGAATCCTATATTTAGGAAAAACACTTATGAAAATGAAGGCGAAGGCCGGGCGCGGTGGCTCACGCCCGCAATCCCAGCACTTTGGGAGGCCGAGGTGGGTGGATCACGAGGTCAAGAGGTCGAGACCAACCTGGCCAGCATGGTGAAACCCCGTCTCTACTAAAAATACAGAAATTAGCTGGGCGTGGTGACATGTGCCTGTAATCCCAGCTACTCCGGAGGCTGAGGCAGGAGAATGGCTTGAACCCAGGAGGCGGAGGTTGCAGATCACGCCACTGCACTTCAGCACAGGCAACAGACTGAGACTGTGTTTCAAAAAAAAAAGAGAGCGAAAGTGAAATAAAGACAGTCCAAGATGAACAAAGATAGAAAATTTGTTGGCCGGGCGTGGTGGCACACACCTCTAATCCCAGCACTTTGTGAGGCCGAGGCAGGTGGATCACCTGAGGTCAGGAGTTTGAGACCAGCCTGACTAACATGGTGAAACTCTGCCTCTACTAAATACATGAATGAGTTGGGCATGGTGGCTGGTACCTGTAATCCCAGCTACTTGCAAGGCTGAGGCAGGAGAATCGCTTGAACCTGGGAGGCGGAGGTTGCAGTGAGCCAAGGTTGTGCCACTGTGCTCCAGCCTGGGTGACAGAGTGAGATTCTGTCTCAAAAATAAACAAATGAAAATAAAAAAAAAGGGCAGGAGGGTCGCAGAGGAGCAAAATGTGCCGTTTTTTGTTTTGGGTGGTTGGTGTTTTTTTTTTTTTAGGCAGAGTCTCACTCCATCGCCAGGTGCCTCCCAGGTTCAAGTGATTCTCCTGTCTCAGCCGCCTGAGTAGCTGAGACTACAGGTGCGTGCCACCACGCCCAGCTAATTTTTGTATATTTGGTAGAGACGGGTTCCGACATGTTGGCCAGGACGGTCTCGATCTCTTGACCTCGTGATCCGCCCGCCTCGGCCTCCCAAAGTGCTGGGATTACAGGCTTGAGCCACCGTGCCCGGCCTGGTTTTTTTTTTTTTGAGACAGGGTCTCACTTCGTCACCCAGGCTGGAGCGTAGTGGTGCGATCATGGCCAATGTGGCCTTGAACTGCCAGGCTCAAGCAATCTTCCCACCTCAGCCTCCCCAGTAACTGCAACGACAGGCACATGACTCCTCGGCTAATTTTTTAATATTTTTTAGAGACGTGGTCTTGTTGTATTTCCCAGGCTGGTCTGGAAGTCCTAGCAATCCTCTTTGGCCTCCCAAAGTGTCAGGATTACAGATGTTAGTCACCATGCCTGGCCATGTGCAGCTTTTGCATAGCAAAGTCAGCCTGATACGTGGGATGGGAACTTTGGTGGATGCACTCGAATCTTGAACCCCCAAACTACACTTGAATCTTGTACCCCCTAAACTGCACTTGAATCTTGCACCCCCTAAACTGCACTTGAATCTTGCACCCCCTAAACTGCACTTGAATCTTGCACCCCCTAAACTGCACTTGAATCTTGCACCCCCTAAACTGCACTTGAATCTTGCACCCCCTAAACTACCGTGAGCTGTCCTTGCTGGCAGAAGCAGCCTCTCCCATCTTGCCCGAGGGAACTGGGCAGTGGTTTCAACTGGGCATAGATGGTCACTGAGAAATAAAAATAAATCCCATGGCCGGGCGCGGTGGCTCAAGCCTGTAATCCCAGCACTTTGGGAGGCCGAGGCGGGTGGATGACGAGGTCAAGAGATCGAGACCATCCTGGTCAACATGGTGAAACCCCGTCTCTACTAAAAATACAAAAAATTAGCTGGGCATGGTGGTGCACGTCTGTAGTCCCAGCTACTCCGGAGGCTGAGGCAGGAGAATTGCCTGAACCCAGGAGGTGGATGTTGCGGTGAGCCTAGATCGTGCCATTGCACCCCAGCCTGGGTAACAAGAGCGAGACTCTGTCTCAAAAAAAAAAAAAAAAAAATCCTAAGCCGCCCAAGCAACTGCACAGACTCCTTCTTGGCCAAGGGAACCCCAGAGAAACCTTGGAAGCTGAGTTCCCAGCCATGATGGGATGGGAGGTCAGACGTCTCATTAAGGGCTAAACAGAAACCAGCCCCTTCCAAAGACTCCAGAGCTGATTTCTACCAACTCCCCACCCCTCCCAAAGGGCCCCTCCCTTATAAGTTTTGACAAAACAACCTGCCAGCCTGCATTCCTTCCTGATAGAGACCACCGCAGACCACCTGATGGAGCCCATGCAGTGGCTCTGGTGGCTATGGAGTTACCACACGGAGAGGTTTCGTGTCATCTGCTGCACCAGTTGATGCTGGAAGCCTGAAAGCCCCACCCTCAGATCACCATCATGCTGCCATTTTTTGAACATGAGTCCCATGGGGAGGCGTGGAGCTCAATTGTGTGTTTGTGCGCTTCTCCTTTCATAAGTATTCATGACTCCTCTTACAGCTCACTGAATGTGGATTTGGCCACGCCCTGCAGTATAAATTCCTGTTCCCCGTACCCTTCCCATGAAGTGTCTGTTTCTGACTTCTGACTGGAGGCTACGTTTCCCAGCCTGTCAGAATGGAGGCCCTGCAGGCTGCGACCCTTTATGAGAAACAAAGCTCTCCTTTCCGAAGGTATGAACCTCGCCATGCTTCAGTTGACATCACCACCAAGGCTGCCACTTTAGATGAACCTGAGGCCCTGGTCCTTGGGAGGTGAGTCCAGTTCTCACACTTTGGAATCTGAACTGGCCTGTGGGGAAGCAATGCTCTGTGTGCTCCAGGCCGTCACCTGAGAGCCCACATAGGGCAGGACACCCAGAAGGCTGTACAGCCCTCTCACTTTGGAAATTGACCAAGGGGCATACAGCAAAGCAAGAAGCATTTATTTAACAACATATACAAAGCCTTGGTCAGAACAGGGGGAATCTGTGGTGCTGGAGCTCAGCCTGCTCCCTGTCATAAAAGTCCCCAGCTCCCTGTCATAAAAGCTCTACTCACCAGGCATGGTGGCTTATGCCTGTAATCCCAGCACTTTGGGAGGCTGAGGCGGGTGGATCACCTGAGGTCAGGAGTTTGAGACCACCCTGGCCAACATGGTGAAACCCTGTCTCTACTAGAAACACAAAAATTAGCCAGGCATGATGGCAGGTGCCTATAATCCTAGCTACGCAGGAGGCTGAGGCACAAGAATCACTTGAACATGGGAGGTGGAGGCTGCAGTGAGCCGAGATCGCGCCACTGCACTCCACCTGGGCAACAGAGTGAGGCTCTACTCCAGGAGCTGCAGCTGAGAACTCGGGCTCCTTCTTCCCATCTCCTGGCTGCAAGGCATAGGCACCACACAGGGAGAGACACAGAGAAGATGAGGCCTCCCGTCCCCCAACACCTGTGGCAGCACAGGAGTCTCACTCGGAGAAGCAGGCCAGCACGTCCACCCCCAGGTCCGCAGATGCTGCCCCAGTGAGAGGCAGTGATACAGCGGGTGGCTGCCTGGGGCCGCCTTCCTAGGAAGCACAGTGTGAGACAGTCATGCCTAAGGAACATGCGAGGCGTGGGAAGCTCAGTGAGAGCAATTAGGAAAAAGCTGACAGCTGCATGACTGCATGGAACTGATAGCCACAAATGAAACGGCAGAGCAGCCTGGAGTGTGACCAAAAACCAGGGACAGAGACGACAGAGAAAGAGCCCTGTAGATACTGCATCCATCCCTGAGAGTCCAGAAGGTTCTGCACGGTACCCGGCTGCACCCAGCCAAAGCAGCCAGAGCAGGCACCCAAGCTGAGTGCTGAAGACATGCTGGCTTTCTATTGCTGCTGCCCTCACAAGTCACCACAGACTTGCAGGCTTAAAACAACAGAAACTTATTATTACTGTCCTGGAGACCAAACGTCCAGGCTGAATCTTACCGGGCTCAAATCGAGGCTTTTACAAGGCATGGTTCCTTCTGGAGGTTCCAGAGGAAAACACGTGCCTCGCCTCTTCCAGCACTCCCTGGCTTGCAGCCACATCACTCTGATCTCTGCCCTGGTGGTTGCACAGCCTTCTCTTCTCCTGAGTCAAATCTCCCTCCGTTCTCCTCCTATAGGATGGTTGGAATGACATTCAGGGGCCACCTGGATCACTCAGGATCGTCTCCCACCTCAAGCTCCTCAACTTCATCACATCTGCAAAGTCTTTTTCGCCAAATGAGGTGCATTCATAGGCTTCAGCGATTTGGGCCTGAGTATCTTTGGGGTCATTGTTTAGCCTGTCATGCTTGCTAAATGCGGAGCAGATTGGAAAGCTTTCCAACCACACCCAAATCCATCAGCAAAAGACAGAGCCGCTTCATCACACTCAACCCCAGGGTAGAATCACCCCAAAACAAAGGGAGTACCCAAACTGTCAGAAAATGAAGCCTTTGGGGTTCCAAAGAAAGACGTACTGGCTGGGCGCGGTGGCTCAAGCCTGTAATCCCAGCACTTTGGGAGGCTGAGGCGGGTGGATCACGAGGTGAAGAGATGGAGACCATCCTGGTCGAAATGGTGAAACCCCATCTCTACTAAAGATACAAAAAATTAGCTGGGCACGGTGGTGCGTGCCCGTAATCCCAGCTACTCAGGAGGCTGAGGCAGGAGAATTGCCTGAACCTAGGAGGTGGAGGTTGCAGTGAGCCGAGATCACGCCATTGCACTCCAGCCTGGGTAACAAGAGCAAAACTCCGTCTCAAAAAAAAAAAAAAAAAAGAAAGACGTGCTAAACACCAGGGTGACTAGTCCAGAGCATTAATTAGGGGAACTTCGGTACAGAGAGCTGCAGCAGTCCTCCAAACAGCAAGAGATAAGGGGTGTTCTGCCAGGGTGTGCCCACACCAAGGGGGCCAGGGAACGGAGTTTATGTGTGGGTTTAAGGCATTTGGTTCAGGGCTAGGCCAGTCTCTTTCTAGTAGACCCAGATACCTTTATTAGTGCCTGGAATGTCCAAGGACCCGGTTTGAGTTCAAGCCTGCTGGATAAAACTGGCAGCTAATGGGTCACAAAATGGTCAAGACCCTCTGATTTTTGGTCAGGACATAGAAGAAAATTGAGAGAAGGCCGGGCACAGTGGCTCACGCCTGTAATCAGAGCATTTTTGGGAGGCCGAGGCAGGCAGATTGCTTGAGGTCAGGAGTTCGAGACCAGCTTAGTCAAAATGGTGAAAACCCATCTCTACTAAAAATACAAAAATTAGTCAGGTATGGTGGTGGGTGCCTGTAATCCCAGCTACTCGGGAGGCTGAGGTGGGAGAACTGCTTGAACCCAGGAGGCGGAGGTTGTGGTAAGCTGAGATTGCACCACTCCACTCCAGCCTGGGCAACAGAGCAAGAATCCATCTCAAAAAAAAAATTCTGAGAAATTGAGGGGCCCTACAGGAGTCTCATTGGCCTGGGGAGCTTAAACACAACCTTTGACCAATTGGTGGGGAGCACTAAACTATGCTGATCCCAGCATGACTTCTAGAAAGCCAGAAGACCTGAAAAATAAAGAGAAGGGGGAGCTGAGCAGAGAAATCCGAAGCTACACACTGCGGGGGACAGACACGTGGAATCCGCCCAGGCAAGCACCAAACGGCATGAAAGAGCAGCAGCAATTACAGAGACACTGGCCAGTCATCACCCAGAGCTGGCGTGATATGGCTCCAAAGTGTCCAGTTTTCTTTTCTTTTCTTTCCTTTTTTTCTTCTCTCTTCTTTTTTTTTTTTTTTTTTTCTTTGAGGATTTGAGGAGGAGGAGTCTCACTCTGTCTCCCAGGCTGGAGTGCAGTGCCATGATCTGGATCTCCGCTCACGGCAAACTCCGCCCGCCCCCGCCCCTCCGCACCGGGTTCAAGAGATCCTCCTGCCTCAGCTTCCTGAGTAGTTGGGACTACAGGTGCACACCACCACATCCAGCTATTTTTTGTATTTTTAGTAGAGATAGGGCTTCACCATGTTGGCCAGGCTGGTCTTGAATGCCTGACCTCAAATGATCTGCCCGCCTCAGCCTCCCAAAGTGCTGGGATTACAGGCCTGAGCCACCGAGTCCCGCTTAGAATTTCTGCCTTCTGTCTACCTGCATGTTTACCTACTCATTAACCAAACTCTTCACCACTACCCCAAAACACACACACCATTCCCAGCCTCTGGGAACCACCATTCTGCTGTAAACCTCCACAAGAGTAACTGTTTTAGCTCCCACATATGGGTGAGAACATTCCGTGTTTGTCTTTCTGTGCCTGGCCTATTTCTCTCAACCTCCAGCTTGCTGCGAATGGCAGGATTTCGTTCTTTTTGTGGCTGACGGGTACGCACCACATTTTCTGTACGCGTTCATCCACCTGTACCTTAGGATGAATCTGCATCTGGCTACTGTGAATGCTGCTGCAATAAACAAGGAGTTGCAGGCGTACCTTTGATATGTTGACTTCAGGATGGTGTGACTGTCACACAGGATAAACAGCAGACAACAGTAACTGCCTTTGAAGGGGCCCAGGCTCTGGGCTTTGCAGGCAAAGATGTCAAAGTTTAGGTGATGCAAAGGCCCGTGAACAGAGTGTCCATGGTGGCAGGGATGGTGGCTCCGTATGGTCCTACTGACTGCTGAATGTCCAACCCATAGCAGCAGAAACCGAGGACCTCGGCCAGCTGGGCACAGTGGCTCACCCCTGTAATCACAGCACTTTGGGAGGCAGAGGCAGGCGGGTCACCTGAGATCAGGAGTTTGAGACCAAATGGGCCAACATGGTGAAACCCCGTCTCTACCAAAAATACAAATACAAAAATTAGCCAGGCGTGGTGGTGGGCGCCTGTAATCCCAGCTACTTGAGAAGCTGAGGCCGGAGAATCGCTTGAACCTGGGAGGGTGGAGGTTGCAGTGAGCCAAGATCGTGCCACTGCACTCCAGCCTGGGCAACAGAACGAGACTCTGGCTCAAAAACAAACAAATACCTCGGGCCCCTCCCACCTGGAGGAGCAGCGATTTGCTCTTCCCAGAACTGACACCTACTCTGGATACAACTTTGCTGTTCCTGCCTAAAGCTCCTCCACCAGCACCTCTATCCTAAGCTTTTGGAATGTCTTACCTCCTACTAGACCATGTGAAATACTAATGACCCACCTTAGAGCCTAGGAGCATGGCAGTGAGCTCATGTCCCTGGGATTCACTGATCTCCCAAACCCTTGGCAGCCCAATGGAATGGAGGCACGGTCTGCTGAAGGCTCTGCCCACTGCCAGCTGGATGTCAGCCCCTGCCAGGGCGGGGCACTTCTGCTGGGATGCCCCTGTGCTGCCCTAAGGAGTTGGGGCTCTAGAAGAAACAGGCTCACCAGGAAGTCTTGGGGAGCAGTTACAGGATCCTCACCCTACAGCCTCTTCCCAGCTTGGGCCCCAACAAAGTATTTACAGAGTCATATATTTTGTAAAATTTGCAAAAGTGAAATATCTTAACCACAACCGGCTAAAACTGTCTCTTTGCCCTGCAAAGGGCCATCAGTTACTCCCTCCCCTACTGCAGGAGCTGGAGGGGGTGTTGTGGTGTCCAGCTCCTGGGAGGTTGAGTTGAGGGTACGTTTTGCTTGGGTTTAGTGGGAACAGTCACTTCCTGATATAGTCATGCTATCGCCAGTCACCGAGGTGTAGAAATGGCTTCCAGAAACACCCACCTCCCTCCGCTGCCTGTCATGGCACAATAGCTGATGAAATTGGCTAAGTGTCAACTCAGAGACAATTTGAGGTTAGTCATAAGCACGAAAACCGAAGCTCAAATTCATTTTTTGTTTTTTGGGGTTCTGGGTTTTTTTTTATTTGCTTTTTGAGACAGAGCCTTGCTCTGTCACGCAGGCTGGAGTACAATGGCACAATCATAGCTCACGGCAGCCTCGGCAGAGAAAGGGTTTTGCTATGTTACCCAGGCTGCTCTCAGACACCTCATCTCAAGCAATCCTCCTGCCTCAGCCTCCCAAAATGTTGGGATTACAGGCATGAGCTACCTTGCCCAGCCAAGCCCTAAACTGTTATGGCTCATATGTAAAAGAATTTGATAAGTAGTTATCTCAAATTTAATGACAATTCAAAAAATGTACATATTACCCAAAGGAGCTTTTACCTGAAAGCAACTTAAGTAATAAAACTAAATTTCTATTAAACATGTTAGAGGAGAAACTGAATCGTTTTCTTTCTTCATTTTTGTTTGTTACTTGTTTTTTTTGTTTTGACAGGGTTTCATTCTGTTGCCCAGGCTGGAGTGCAGTGGTGCAACCACAGTTTACTGCAGCCTTGACCTCCTGGACTCAAGTGATTCTCCCACCTCAGCTTCTCAAGTAGCTGGGACCACAGGTGTGCACCACCGTGTCCAGCTAATTTTTGGTAGAGATGGGGTTTTGCCATGTTGTCCAGGCTGATCTTGAACTCCTGGGCGCAAGTGATCCTCCTGCCTCTGCCTCCCAAAGTGCTGAGATTACAGGCATGAGCCACTGTGTCTGCCATCTTCTTTCTACAGATAGAAGGTTACATTATAAAAGTGTCGTCATCTTAAGAGTGCATCAGAGGGCCAGGTGCGATGGCTCATGCCTGTAATCCCAGCACTTTGGGAGGCTGAGGTGGGCGGATCATGAGATCAAAAGATGGAGACCATCCTGGCCAATATGGTGAACCCCCATCTCTACTAAAAATACAAAAATTAGCTGGGCGTGGTGACACATTCCTGTAGTCCCAGCTACCTGAGTGGCTGAGGCAGGAGAATCGCTTGAACCCAGGAGGCAGAGGTTGCAGTGAGCTGAGATGGTGCCACCATACTCCAGCCTGGTGACAGAGTGAGACTCTCGCAAAAGAAAGAAAGAAAAGAGAGAGACAGGGAGGGAGGGAGGGAGGGAATAAAAGCATTAGAGAGGCCGGGCTTAGTGGCTCACGCCTGTAATCCAAGCACTTTGGAGGCCAAGGTGGGTGGATCACCTGAAGTTGGGAGTTCAAGACCAGCCTGACCAACATGGTGAAACCTCATCTTAAAAAAAAGTAAAAGAGAGAGCATCAGAGAATGCATAAAAAAAATGTAGGGGAAACCTGTTGGAGTCAGGTAGGTTTTCTTGTATCAGGCAGGTTTTCTGCATTCTGTGATGTTTGTAGTATTTGTGAACTTTTAAAATGTGACATGTCAGAACATCTTTTCTCACTCTTAGTTTTAGATACATAATTTTGTCTTACGTTTCAAAAGAAGACTGTAGAAGAGTTAACAGCAGGACTGAGAGGCTCTTCTTCACAGGCAAGCCTGGAGAGTTGGTTTCTGGGAACCTGGGTTATGGGATGGTTCCCCTCACCCTCTGGTAAGTGTGTTTCACTGTACCTAGACTGTTTGCACAAACATGGCTCATGCTGAACACCTGTGTTGCTTCTGGGAGTCTGGAATTTGGGCGTGTGCTTGGCCCAGACTGCGTATGTGACAAGCCCTCCAAAAAACCCCAGGACACTGAGTGTCTAAGAAGCTTCCCTGGCAGACAGCATTTCACACACACTGCCCCCGCTTCTTCCTGTGGAGTCCACCAGGAGAGGACTTGGCCAGCTCACACGTGATTTCCTGCAGAGTTCATCCCATGCACTTTTTCCCTTTGCTGATTCATGAAGACAAGTCTATAGTGAGTCCTATGAGTCCTTCTAGCAAATCAATGACTCCAGAGATGTCTTTGGGATACTTCTCCTGGCCCCTGAATTTGTATAAGCTTTAGGCCTCCAAAATTCAAATCAACCCACGTGTGTGCCCTAAGCTAGAGTACAAGGGTCAGAGATCCAAAGGTGTGAGGTTGGAGTGGCCTCATGATTCTAAACCTGGGATACTGCCAGTTTGGAGGCCCTAGTTCCTGAAGGTGAACACTTCCACCAGGGAACACAGCAAAGGTTCCACTGATCTTGAAGGAGCAGCTCTCATTGGCCCACTTCAGACTTCTTAGGCTAAAGACTGACAACATCCTCATTGTCCTGAGTTGCTAACACCAGTGCTACACAACTAGGCCGGGCAGCCGACAGAACTCCCTAGGTGTCTAGTCTTCCCGCATGTGGCAAAGACTGTCAATGGACAGCCGCAACAACCACCCAGTCATGGCTGGGAGTGGTGGCTCACACCTGTAATCCTAGCACTCTGGGAGGCCAAGGTGGGTGGATCACCTGAGGTTAGGAGTTCGAGGCCAGCCTGGTCAACATGGCGAAACCCTGTCTCTACTAAAAATACATAAAATTGGCCAGACACAGTGGCTCATACTTGTAATCCCAGCACTGTGGGAGGCTGAGGCAGGTGGATGACTTGAGGTCAGGAGTTCAAGACCAGCATGGTAAAAACCCGTCTCTACTAAAAATACAAGAAAAAGGTTAGCAGGGCATGGTGGTGACTGCCTGTAATTCCAGCTACTTGGGAGGTTGAGGCAGGAGCATTGTTTGAGCCCAGGAAGTGGAGGTTGCAGTGAGCTGAGATGGTGCCACTGCACTTCAGCGTGGGTAACAGCAAGACTCCGACTCAAAAAAAAAAAAAAAAATAGCCAGGCATGGTGGCAGGTGCCTGTAATCCCAGCTACTTGGAAGGCTAAGATACGAGAAAGACTTGAACCCAAGAGGTGGACGGCATAGTAGGCTGACATGGCACCACCTGGGCTGCTCCACAGTAAGCAGTGTCTGGCTGCAGAGCAGAGGGTGGGAAATCGGGGGTGCCCAGTGGCAGAGGATGGTGACCCATCATGGCCTCAGACCAGCTGCAGCAGGGCTGTGACTCACTCACTCAAATGCCTCTGTCTTTCAGGAGAGCAGAACCACCTCGAGGGGATGCTGTGACTAGTGAAATTGGGCACCTGTAGCAGACTGCATTGCCCTAGCTCACCTGCTCTTCTTACAGTGTCATGCTGACACTCATACCACTGAAGGGTGGGGTCCAGGTCCCTGTAGGGTCCAGTCCTACAGGGTTCTGTGAGCCCCTCCTGGCTGGTGTGGAGATGAGAAATTGTAGAAATAAAAGACACAAGACACAGAAATAGAAAAAAGAGTTTGGGCCCAGGGGTCCACTGCTACCCAGGTCGTGGAGACCAGCAGTGGCCCCAAATGCCAGACGGGACACTCTCACTTTTATTGAGTTGCAAATCTGGGGACAAGGTAGGTAGGATGTGGCCTTGGTGGTCAGAGATTGGGGGCAGGGTGGATAGTGCGTGGCAGTGATAGGGTCAAGTACATCATGTGTCATTCAAGTAGAGGCTCAGGAATTTCTGGCACCCAAAGTGAGGTCCTTTCCATACTTATGAAGAAAGAACTAAAACATTAAGATTTATGTTACTGTTACTGATTATCTTTCCTAAGAAAAAAAGAAGCCAGGTGCAGAAGCAGAGCATGAGAGTGGACCTGGAATGTGACCGCTGAAGCACAGCGTCACACAGAGACAGTTAAACCCCTGAGGTCTGTGGGCCTCCTGGCAACCGTCAGGCTTTACCACAAGAGCTTGGAGAAGTGGAGTTTTCTCCTAACTTCCCCAGGAAGGAGACATCTCAGCCATCTTGGACATCTCCTTCCCTAGCTGGCTAAACAGTGGGCGCTTTCACAGCACCGGTACTGCCGCACGGCCGAGGTGCCCTCCAGCAGCCCTTCCTAGGTGTGACAGAGGGCTTAGGGCATCTTGTCTTAGTGTCATTCATCTCACAATGTCACCCCAGGTTCACGCTTCCGACCTGATAGGCATTAGTAAAAGAATTAAGATCACCTATAAATAACTAAGATCACCTATGAATAACTAATAACTACTATGGTTTTATTTCTACTTACTTTCTTCTTCATTATTTATATGGAAATAGGCTGAGGTATTTTGCTCCTGCCTCGGAAGTCATAGGTCCCCATCCCTTAAGCCTGGGCAGACTTGTCTGACTGACTTGACCCTAGAGTCTGGCAGGAGTGACACTATATGACTTCTGAGCTGGGTCATAAAAAGACCACACACGTCGACCATCTTGTTGTCTTGGAAGGCTACCCTTGGAACCCAACTGCCATACTGCAAGGAAGTCTTAGCTGCATGTAGAAGCCACCTGTAGGTGTGCTGCCTAACAGCCACACATGAGGTCCCAGTCACCAAAGATGTGAGGGAGAAAACTTTGAGGGTGGCTCCAGCCCCAGCCACCATCTAGCAGGAACTGCAGGAAAGATCCTAAATGCAAACTACCTCGCTGAGCCTAGGTAACACCAGACTGCAGAACATCATAAAATAACGGTGTTATGTGAAGCCACTGAGGTTAGGTGGCAAGAGATAAACAGACGCACAACGCCTCTTTGGAAAGGACGAGGAATCAGCAACCTCAAGGGGAAACGGGAGGCCCACTTGACTGCGGTGTGGGAGCTCGGAGTAACGGAGGGCAGGGACGGCTGGAGGCGCCAGGTGTGGACCATGCTGGGACACCAGCCCGGTCACCGTCCTAGGACCCCTCAATGCCTTCTCTTCTCCTGTCCGTCAAGGCTGCAGCCACTGAGTTCCTCCTTCCACTTTCACACTTGCAGTGCGCGGAAGGCGGAAAACGCAGGCCCCCCTGGTCCCGAGGCCGTGACTTCGGAATTCCTCCTTCGGCGGGCGCCCACTTCTTGGCACCCGCGGCACAGCTCCGGGAACGGCTGCGGGCCGAGCCCCCGCTTCCCCGACAGAGCCGCCGCAGCTCCCCGGAGACAGAAGCGGAGCCGGGCCGCCGAAAACCGTAGATCCGGGGAGGTCGCGGCCGCGGGTAGCTGTAGTTTCCCGGGACCGGAAGTGGCAACGGACCGCTGGAAATCTTAGATCCGGGGACCTCGAGGCCGCGGTTAGCTGTAGTTTCCCGGGACCGGAAGTGGCAACGGACCGCGGGAAACCGTAGATCCGGGGAAGTTGCAGTTCCGCGGACCCGGAAGTGACAGAGGACCGCCGGAAACCGTAGATCCGGGGAAGTTGCAGTTCCGCGGACCCGGAAGCGACAGAGGACCGCCGGAAACCGTAGATCCAGGGAAGTCGCAGCCGCATGGAGCTCTAGCTCTCCAGTTCTCCAGCGGCTCAGAGAACTAAGCGGACAGGGAGCTGGCGGCCGGGCGGAATGGCGGGCCTGGAGCTCTTGTCGGACCAGGGCTACCGGGTGGACGGGCGGCGCGCCGGGGAGCTGCGCAAAATCCAGGCGCGGATGGGCGTGTTCGCGCAGGCTGACGGCTCGGCCTACATCGAGCAGGGCAACACCAAGGCGCTGGCGGTGGTCTACGGCCCGCACGAGGCGAGTGGGCGTGCGGGGAGGATATCGTGCGGTCGCGGAGCTGCAGGGCAGCCGGGCTGAGCACAGGCTCCGGGACTTGAGGGGCAACGGCCGGCGCGCCTCCGATGGCACAGCCGATGCTCGGCGCTGCATTTCACTCGGAGTAAACGCAAGCCCTTTGGCGCACTGCGCGGTGGTCCTGCCTTTCTCATCGGCTTCTCCCTGCGCCCTCCCTTCCCTTTGCGGCTCTTGAACATGCCAGGCACTCCCCCACTGGCTCCGTCACTCCTCCCCAAACAACCTTACCCACGCGGTCCTCCCCTCCCTACAATAAACCCTTCCTTGTCTTTTGTGCACCTACGATCTCAAACGCCTGTTTTGCTTAAGCATGTTCACCTTTGTTTCCTTGCCGGAACTTTACAGGAAACCCTGTGGTTTCACTGCGGTTTCCAGCGCTGTAACAGTGCCTGGCCAGCAAAGGTATTGCAAATGTGCTTAGCGCGTGAGTGGGAGCTCCGCTTTCTAGGCGCGGGGAACCAGGAGGGCGAAGACCACGGGGGTGAAAACAAGCACAGCACTCAGGCAGAGCAGAAAGACTGCTGGTGGGGAAAGAGGGGTAACTCCAAATTAGAGTTTCCGGGGAGGTGAGGACTTGGGATTTTGTAGACCAGGGAAAGGATTTGGGATTTTATTTCACATGTAATGTAAAGCCTTCGTACGTTAATTAGGATCTGAGTGTGTAAGTGAGATAGAATCAGCCTCGATGTTTGTAAACTTGGGTTGGAAAGGAATGGGACAAGGACGGACACAAGGCAGCCAATTAAAAGATGCATGCCAGGAGGAAAAACGAGCAAAACAGGGGGCTTTGTTTTGGAGGTAACGTAGTTGCCTCTTGCTGAGGCATTGAAAGTGAAAGGAGAGGCAGACCCCCAGAGTACAGTGGAGTGTGAGCTGGAAGGAGTGGGCCTGGCTCACGTGTCCATCTTCTTCCAGATCCGGGGCTCTCGGGCTCGAGCCCTGCCAGACAGGGCCCTAGTGAACTGTCAATATAGTTCAGCGACCTTCAGCACCGGTGAGCGCAAGCGACGGCCACATGGGGACCGTAAGTCCTGTGAGATGGGCCTACAACTCCGCCAGACTTTCGAAGCAGCCATCCTCACACAGCTGCACCCACGCTCCCAGATTGATATCTATGTGCAGGTGAGCCGGCTGCAGCCTGCAATCCAGAGGGCAGGGTGTGATGGGATTGAGGAGGGAGTCTGATGAACTGACACCCTGGGGTCCTCGCAGGTGCTACAGGCAGATGGTGGGACTTACGCAGCGTGTGTGAATGCAGCCACGCTGGCAGTGCTGGATGCTGGCATACCCATGAGAGACTTTGTGTGTGCGTGCTCAGCTGGCTTCGTGGATGGCACAGCCCTGGCAGACCTCAGCCATGTGGAGGAAGCAGCTGGTGGCCCCCAGCTGGCCCTGGCCCTGCTGCCAGCTTCAGGCCAGATTGCTCTGCTTGAGATGGATGCCCGGCTGCATGAGGACCACCTGGAGCGGGTGTTGGAGGCGGCTGCCCAGGCTGCTCGAGATGTGCACACCCTGTTGGACCGAGTGGTCCGGCAGCATGTGCGTGAGGCCTCTATCTTGCTGGGGGACTGACCGCCCTGCCACCCGTGTCCAGAATAAAACCCTCCTCCGCCCACACATTCCTCACTGTACTTTGATCACCCAACAGCTCTTTAGAGCTATGTGAAGCCCTGCAGAGCCTGGCCTGGTACTGGCTACTGGGAATGACCAGGGACCCTTGCCCACACGTGAACTGTCTATCTCTGTGTAGCCTGAATGAAACCCTGAAGAGAACAGTGGATTAGGGGGTTGAGGTGAGAGAGTCCCTGGGTGGAAAAAACAGCATGTTGCAGTAAGGACTCAAGGCAGCTGAGCTAGAGGCAGGGCCTGGCAAGATGAGCCAGGCCATTAGACTGAGGAATCTATTCTTACTCTAGCACATCGGGGGCCCAGAGCAAAGGGCTGAGGAAAAACTTAGCTGGCTCTCGGTACCCACCCTAGAGATGTGGGGAGCCATGTCCCACAGCCTCAGGACTATGGCTCGGAGCCCCTTGGGCTTTTCCTGCTGCTTACCCTGGACTCTAAAAGTACAACAGCCAGGCATAGTGGCTTACGCCTGTAATCCCAGAATTTTGGGAAGCTGAGGCAGATGGATTGCTTCAGGTCAGGAATTTGAGACTAGCCTGGTCAACATGGCAAAATCCCATCTCTACTGAAAATACAAAAATTAGCTGGAGGTGGTGACACGCACCTGTATAATCCCAGCTACTTGGGAGGCAGAGGCAGGAAAATCTCTTGAACCCCGGAAGTGGAGGTTGCAGTGAGCCGAGATCATGCCACTGCACTCCAGCCTGGGCAATAGGGCAAGACTCCATCTAAAAAAATAAAAGTACAAAAAACCTGTTCTCATGGATGAGTAGAGGTCAGGAGTTCGAGACCAGCCTAGCCAACATGGTGAAACCCCATCTCCACCAAAGATATAAATATTAGTGTGATAGTGGGTACCTGTAGCCCCAGCTACTTGGGAGCCTGAGGCAAGAGAATTGCTTGAACTGGGAGGCCAAACCCCACACTGGAGGTTGCGCCACTGGACTTCAGCCTGGGTGACAGAGCAAGACTGTCTCGCACACACAAAAACCTGTTCTCACATGGAGTCTTCAGCTTTGACTCTCTGCCCACCACATTTTTGTTTGTTGAGACATGGCCTTGCTCTGTCACTCAGGCTGGAGTGCAGTGGTGTGATCGCGGCTCACTACAGCCTCGACCTGCCAGGCTCAAGCAGTCCTCCCGCTTTAGCCTCCTGAGTAGCCGAGCTGAGACCAGAGGCATGCCCCACTGCACCTGGCTGATTTTAAAAGAACTTTTTTTTTTTTTAGACACTAGGTCTCACTCCGTTGTCCAGGCTGGTCTCAAGGGATCCTCCCACTTCAGCTTCCCAAACTACACCCTCTTCTTGAGCAAACTCCCCCTTCACCCACCTCTGACCCACAGATCTGGCCAGGCCCCGACTACCGGCTCCTGCAGTCTGGACTCTGGGGCTGCTTCTCCATAATATTCCAAGGGTCTCCCGGCCCAGACAGGGATAGCGTGCTCCCCACGTTATGCTGCGCTCACCCCAGCTCCCGCGGTGCCATCAGCATCTTTGCAGTCATCTGACTCAAAACCTCGGTGCTGGGCTCACGCTGCGACTCCCCTGGGACGTCCTGAGTCACGAACACGCTTGGCATCCGGCCTCCCACCCCGTGCCCGGCTCATCACCCCTGAGTCACGAACACGCTTGGCATCCGGCCTCCCACCCCGTGCCCGGCTCATCACCCCTGACTCCTGCGGGCCTTCCAGCCGTCCCCTGACCAGCTCGGCCTGCTAAAGGCACCTCTGCTCTTCTCCGGCCGTAGGGCCACCCGCCTTCCTCCGGGTGGGTGCACTGCCGCTCCGACTCTCCCGGAGGCGGCGCCTGGCGGACTCCGAAACCCGCCTCCACCAGCACCGCCAAGCCTCCGGCCGGCCGCTGCTCTGCGCTTGCGCGCCGGCCGTGGCGCGTTGGGGGCGCGCCCTGTGCTCTGGGCATGCGCGCCGCCGCGGGCGGCGCTGGGACCGGAAGTGCGGGCGGCGCTGGGACCGGAAGTGCGGGCGGCGCGGGTCCCCGGGTCTGACAGGAGCAGCGTGCGGGCGCCGCGGCGGCAGCTGGAGGCGCGAGAGGGCCGGTAGCCGCGCCGCCCTGCCCGGCCATGGGCCTCCTGTCGGACCCGGTGCGCCGGCGCGCGCTCGCCCGCCTCGTGCTGCGCCTCAACGCGCCGCTGTGGTGAGGGCAGGGTCCGGGGAGGCGGGCCCCCTCGAGGGCCGGGACCCCTGCGGCTGCTCGCGCCCCTCCGCTCCTGCCCCCTGGAGGCACCGAGGGCACCGCGCGCAGGCTCAGCTCTCCCGTCCGGCGTCCGTGCCGGACTCCGGGCTGGGTCTCGGACGCGCGCGGTCGCCCCGGGCCCGCTGACGCCCGGTGCCCCCGTCCTCCCCCACAGCGTGCTGAGCTACCTGGCGGGCCTCGTCTGGTTCTTGGCGCTCGCTTTCCCGCCGCTGACCCAGCGGACTTACATGTCGGAGAACGCCATGGGCTCCACCATGGTGGAGGAGCAGTTCGCGGGCGGAGACCGCGCGCGGGCTTTTGCCCGGGACTTCGCCGCGCACCGCAGCAAGTCGGGGTGAGCGGCCGGGCGGTGCGCGGCGCAGCCCGTGGCGGCCGAGGCCGGGGCTCTGCTCAGTGGCCGCTCCGTGTCCGCAGGGCCCTGCCGGTGGCCTGGCTGCAACGGACCATGCGGTCAGTCGGGCTGGAGGTCCACACGCAGCGCTTCTCCCGGGAGCTGCCCTTCCCAGATGAGACCCGCGAGCGCTACGTACTGGGGCTCCCTGGGCCCAGAAGGCCCCTTGGAGGGAGGGGCGGCCGGGTGTCACCCTGGGGAGTCCAGTGGGGGAGAAACCCCTGGTGGGCACTGGCGGGCTCGGGAAGTCGCGGGGACCTTCGGCCCGACCGCGAGATGACACTGAGGCTCTTCCCTCCGCGACCCCACGCAGCTGGTGTCGGGCACCAACGTGTACGGCATTCTGCGGGCGCCGCGCGCTGCCAGCACCGAGTCGCTCGTGCTCACCGTGCCCTGTGGCTCTGACTCTACCAACAGCCAGGCTGTGGGGCTGTTGTTGGCACTGGCTGCCCACTTCCGGGGTGAGGCCCAGGGCTGCTGGCCAGGGAGGGGTCTGGCCAGTGCCCCAGGCCCTGCTGATCCTGCTTCTGGCCTCCAGGGCAGATATACTGGGCCAAAGATATCATCTTCCTGGTAACAGAGCATGACCTTCTGGGTACCGAGGCTTGGCTTGAAGCCTACCACGATATCAATGTCACTGGTAGGTTCTCTTGTCCTGCCCTGGTTCCCCTCTCAGGGCCGCTGTCCTCACCAGCTCCCCCATTGGCGTTCATTCACTTGCTCTTACAGGCATGCAGTCATCCCCCCTGCAGGGCCGAGCTGGGGCCATTCAGGCCGCCGTGGCCCTGGAGCTGAGCAGTGATATGGTCACCAGCCTCGATGTGGCTGTGGAGGGGCTCAACGGGCAGCTGCCCAACCTGGACCTGCTCAATCTCTTCCAAACCTTCTGCCAGAAAGGGGGCCTGCTGTGCACACTTCAGGGCAAGGTGGGTTTGCCTGCCTGAGGGCTGTAGGGCACAGGGTCTGTGAGAGGAGCTGATCTTGTCCTACACCTCTAAAGCTGCAGCCCCAGGACTGGACTTCGTTGGACGGACCACTGCAGGGCCTGCAGATGCTGCTGCTCATGGTTCTGCGGCAGGCCTCCGGCCGCCCTCATGGCTCCCATGGCCTCTTCCTGCGCTACCGTGTGGAGGCCCTAACCCTGCGTGGCATCAATAGCTTCCGCCAGTACAAGTATGACCTGGTGGCAGTGGGCAAGTAAGTAGTCTCTGGTTCCCCCTTTCCATGCCCAGGATTGTGTCCAGCTGGGGCGGAGTGGGGCATGGCCTGGTGGCTCTGGCCAGCCATGAACCTACCCCACACCTGACAGGGCTTTGGAGGGCATGTTCCGCAAGCTCAACCACCTCCTGGAGCGCCTACACCAGTCCTTCTTCCTCTACCTGCTCCCTGCCCTCTCCCGCTTCGTCTCCATTGGCCTCTACATGCCTGCCGCCGGCTTCTTGCTCCTGGTCCTCGGTCTCAAGATATCCTCCGCCCCTTGACATCTACTAGTGGCAGAGCCTCCAGTTTCTTCAATTCTAGGCTGGGGAAAGTCCTCCATCCTGATGGGGTGTAGGGTATAGGGGTGAGCCCTGGGTCCCCTCTGGGCAGATCCCATCACACCGCTTGTTGGGGTCCTTGATTGGCCTACGCTCTGGAACTGTGGATGCAGCTGCATGAAGCCGGAGTGGGCCTTGAGGAGCCCAGGGGGAGCCCTGGCCCCAGTGCACAGGTGACGGCACCCCGTTCTGTTGTTAGAGTGGGCTTCCAGGGTCTGACTGGTGTTTACTGTTGCAACTTAACCTCAGCTGGTGGGGTAGTGGTGGTCTTTGGGGATCCCCTTGCCTCAGGACCCATCTCCAAGAGTCTGTGTGCCTTGCAGGGTGTGGGGCTGGCCTCGCTTGTGGCACCTCTGCTGATCTCGCAGGCCATGGGACTGGCCCTCTATGTCCTGCCAGTGCTGGGTCAACATGTGGCCGCCCAGCACTTCCCAGTGGCAGAGGCTGAGGCTGTGGTGCTGACACTGTTGGCGATTTATGCAGCTGGCCTGGCCTTGCCCCACAACACCCACCGGTGAGAGGGGCTGGGCTGGGCGGGTGGGGGTAGAGGTCCCTCGGACATGAAGACAGCCTGTGGGCTGCCTCTGAGCCCGTTGTCTTGCAGGGTGGTGAGCACACAGGCCCCAGACAGGGGCTGGATGGCACTGAAGCTTGTGGCCCTTATCTACCTAGCACTGCAGCTGGGCTGCATCGCCCTCACCAACTTCTCACTGGGCTTCCTGCTGGCTGCCACTATGGTGCCCGCTGCTGCGCTCGCCAAGCCTCATGGGTCCCGGTATGCATGGATCAGCCCCACTTCCACCAGTGCCTGTGCCCTCCCCACAGACCGCACCCTCACCCTCATTCAGTAGCCCTTTTCCCCAACTCGGTGCCCCTGTCCCCACCATGGAGCCTACCCTGATGTTGATTCTCCACTCAGGACCCTCTATGCTGCCCTGCTGGTGCTGACAAGCCCGGCAGCCACACTCCTTGGCAGCCTGTTCCTGTGGCGGGAACTGCAGGAGGCGCCACTGTCACTGGCCGAGGGCTGGCAGCTTTTCCTGGCAGCACTGGCCCAGGGTGTGCTGGAGCATTACACCTACGGTGCCCTGCTCTTCCCACTGCTGTCCCTGGGCCTCTACCCCTGCTGGCTGCTTTTCTGGAATGTGCTCTTCTGGAAGTGAGATCTTCCTGTCCAGGGCACCAGGCTGGGACAGAGACTCCCCAAGGACCCCATTTTGCCTCCTTCCAGGGAAATAAAAAAGTGTCTGTTTCAGTTGCTGTTTGAGCTTCTGGCCCACTGTCCGTGTAGGGCCCCAAGACACGGGGGCGAGAAGCCTCTGCCTGCAGAGCTTGGCATTCCCTCACAACCCCCTGGCAAGGGCTGCTATAGTCCACTTACCAGGTAGCATTCCTGCCAACCAGGACTCGACTGCTGCATCAGCCCTGGGAAGTGGGCCCCAGGTACACGGCCCAGCTGGCCCCAGGTGCTCTCAGTCCTGGAGGGTGCCATCCAGACTCGGAGGGCTGTGTGCATTGCTGTGTGGTGCTGGGAAGGAGAATACACCATGGCCAGGGTTTGGGGGCCTGATGAGCTGAGGCACCTAGAGACCACCTGACACCATCTTTACTGCTGGGACTAAGAGGCTGGAGCTAGAGCCCTGCAGAGGAGGCCCAGGGTGCATGACGCGGGGCCCAGGCAAGGCTAGAGCCTTGGGGTGGGATTGGGATGGAGCAGGGAGGAGCACGTGGCCTGGCCTGGCTTCCCTGGAGTCGAGTCAGCCCAGATGAGATGCCCACAAGGGGCAGGGCAGGCCACACAGTGGGGCCAGCGCCCAGGAGCAGGAAGGGCACGGGGACAAGAGCCCCATGGGAGAGGGCACTGACAGGCCAGCATGGAACGAAGCAGGCTTTTACACCAGGACTCTGAAAGGAACTGGGAAGACCACCATCTGTTCCGAAAGGAGAAACCTGTAGCCTTTTGGTGATGCCAGGGCCATGTCAGAGACCTTGGTGCTGTGGCTGGAGAGCCCTCTGGACACAGGAAGGCAAAGGTGCCGCAGCCACATACAACCATGCCCAGGCCTCAGTGTCGGAATCAGCTGTGCTGCCTGGAGAAGCCACAGCGTCTGTTAGAGTCCAGTAAGGGCCAGGGTCCTTTCAGTACAGTGGTCCCAGATGGCATGTCTGGGAGGTCCTGAGGAGGGTGTCCTCCCTGTGCCCCATTCTAGGCCACTGCCTCTGCACTGGGGCATGTCTTCCTGAGGGAGGCTCCCCTTGACTTGGGACCCCTGGTGTTGGGGTTGGCCTGTTGATGGGGCTCCACAGTGGATCAGCAGAGAGCTCCCAGGGTGAACACCTCGGTAGTTTTCTAGAGTTTCTGCAGAGGAAACGCATGCCTGCTGGGTGGGCTCGTGTTCTGTGTCCAGCGTTGTTTGAGGCTTAGTAGGGATGGTGGGGTATCAGGAACCCCACTCTGACTGGCAGCCTCGTAATTAACTTGCCTATCTTCAGCCCACTTGTCCCCAAGTTTGCAGCCTCTAGTCACTTTCTCCAGTGAATACCTCCTCTGAAGCTGGGTGGATGCCTTCAGTCCCCACCTGAGCCTTGCTGGTTTCCCCTGCCTCGGTGCCCCTAGGAGCACCTCCTAGGTGGGCATCACAGGGGCCTCCCCTGCTAAATCAGCAGGGGAGACTCATCTGTCAGTCTCTTATTTTCCAAGAAGAAATCTCCATTGTGGCCTTCTGTTCTCTTTGTAAGATGACATATACAAAGTCACCCTCCAGACATTTTAGCTGGGCTTTGGCCTCAATCTTTTTGGTTTTTTGTTTTGTTTTGTTTTTGAGACAGAGTAGCCCAGGCTGGAGTGCAGTGGAACGATCTTGACTCACTGTAACCTCTGCCTCCCTGGTTCAGCAATTCTCCTGCCTCAGGCTCCAGAGTAGTGGGATTACAGGTGCGCGCCACCACGCCTGGCTAATTTTTTGTATTTTTAGTAGAGGTGGGGTTTCACCATGTTAGCCAGGCTGGTCTCAAACTCAACCTCAGTTGATCTACCCACCTAGGCCTCCCAAAGTGCTGGGATTACAGGCATGAGCCACTGAACCTGGCTTCCTCAATTGTTTTAGCTTCCTTTTTTTTTGAGACAGTTTCACTCTTGTTGCCCAGGCTGGAGTGGAATGGCACAATCTCAGCTCACTGAAACCTCCAGCTCCCAGGTTCAAGCAATTCTTCTACCTCAGCATCCTGAGTAGCTGGGACTAAAGGCACGCGCCACCATACCCAGCTGATTTTTTGTATTTGTAGTGGAGACGGGGTTTCACCATGTTGACCAGGATGGTCTTGATCTCTTGACCTGTGATCCACCCACCTCGGCCTCCCAAAGTGCTGGGATTACAGGAGTGAGCCACTGCGCCTGGCCTATTTTTTTTTTTTGCCATGTGAAGGCCAGTCTGGTCTTGAACTCCTGACTTCAGGTGATCGGCCCACCTCAGCCTCCCAAAGTGCTAGGATTACAAGCATGAGCCACTGCCCCTCACCTCCTCCCTGATATTTCTCATGGGCCCACGTCCCTCCATCTTTACTGTTTGGCCTCCTGCCTTGCCTACTCTGCTGTTTCCCAGCCACACCTGTCTCCTCGGTGCCCATTCAGCAGTCGTAGAGATCTTTAACACCAGGCTGAGTGTAAAACTCTTCAGGGGATGCCCATGATTCACAGAATAAAGTGAAACTCCTAACCCTGGTCTCCAAGACCAGTGTGTCCAACTCCTACCTGGCTCTGCAGAACATTTTCATTGCCCCTAAAAGAGACCCTATACCCATTGTCGTTCACTCCCCACCTCTCTCCCTTCCCAGCCCCTGGCACTATTAATCCCTCTGCCTCTATAGATCTACCCACTGTGTACTATCACGCGAATGAAATCATGTACGTGGTCTTTTGTGACTGGCTTCTTCCAGTGTCTCCATGTTCTTATCAACACTTGCTAGTGTCCATCTTTTTCTCTTTTCTTTTTTTGAGACGGAGTTTTGCTCTTGTTGCCCAGGCTGGAGTGCAATGGCACAATCTCAACTCACTGCAACCTCTGCTCCCAGGTTCAAGCAATTCTCCTGCCTCAGCCTTCCAAGTTGCTGGCATTACAGGCATGTGTCACTACGTCTGGCTAATTTTGAGCTTTTAGTAGAGATGGGGTTTTTCCATGTTGGTCAGCCTGGTCTTGAAGTCCCGACCTTAGGTGATCTGCCCGCCTCAGGCTCCCAAAGTGCTGGGATTACAGGTGTAAGCCACTGTACCCAGTGTACTGCAATGGCCCACAGGGTCCTGGGGTGAGCCTTATGCTGTGCTGAGGTGCAGGATCCACGAAATAAAGAGACAGGACACAGAAGTACAAGGAAAACACAGCTGGGCTCTGGGGGCCACGCCACCTATAAGTGGAGTCAGGCGAGGCCCCGAATGTCCAGAAGCCTGAGTATTTATTGTGTCTAGGTTAGAGGGCAGGGCAGTGAGTGAAATCATCTTTAAGGATAGTGATAGGGTCGTGAGCAATAAAACAAGGGGTCCACCCCCATTAGGTCACCTAGGCTAGGAGGTGGACAGTGCGCAGCAAGGGGCCTGTTCCCACGAAGGCAAGGGCCATGTGCAGTAAGGGGTCCACCCCCATTAGGTCACCGAGGCTTGAAGGTGGACCGTGCGCAGTGAAGAGGGTGCAGTGTGCAATACTTCTATCTATGGGCAAAATACTAAGAAGATTTATAGGAGGATGCTTTAAGTCACACAGCAGTGGCAGAGCTGTCAGGGTTACCGCCACCTTCTGGCAGCTTCCAGTGGGTTCTATGGGAAGACGCTTTTCCAGCAGCACAGTAGCAAGAGCTGATAAAGTTCACAGGCACCAAGGTGGATTCCCGGTCTGAGGGCAGCCTTCCACAAGACCTGGAGCAGGTCCTACAACTCCTTTAGCAGGAGCAGCTCTCGCCCCAAGCCTGCCATACAGCTGAACGCTGCCGCCTGGGCCCTGGATTCCGGTCCTGGCATAACTGTTTTCCCTTAACTCCTGCTCTGCGCTGTCTGCTCTAGGCATTCCTCCGGTTATAAGCTGCTTATTCCTTCATTCATGCTCTGGACTGTGTGCACTC
>CM052663.1:89254431-89290441 GCA_028533165.1 Leontopithecus rosalia
AGCAGGTCCTACAACTCCTTTAGCAGGAGCAGCTCTCGCCCCAAGCCTGCCATACAGCTGAACGCTGCCGCCTGGGCCCTGGATTCCGGTCCTGGCATAACTGTTTTCCCTTAACTCCTGCTCTGCGCTGTCTGCTCTAGGCATTCCTCCGGTTATAAGCTGCTTATTCCTTCATTCATGCTCTGGACTGTGTGCACTCCAGGCATTCCTCCGATATGAACTGAGGGATAATTATAGGTGTATATGTAGGGAGATATTCTTTAGGCACTCATCTATCAACCGTTATATGATTATAGAGGATTAGATAAAGGGATTCGTCAAGCCCTAATTCTATAAACTGATATATGATTATGTAAAGGATTATATAAAAGGAAATCGCTGAGTCCTAATACTATAAACTGAGAAAATCTTCAAACCCTAACTGTGCCAGGGTTCTGATTAGATCTCTTTCTTCGGTGCCCACATGGGGGGTTTCCCACAACCCAGCCCTGCTACTGTCCATCTTGTAGATTACAGCCATCCTAGTGGGTGTGAAGTGGTATCTCATTTTGGTTTTGATTTGCATTTACCTAATGTTTAATGAAACTAAGCATCTTTTCATGTGGTGATTGGCAATTGGTGTATATTCTTTTTAAACTTTATTTAGAAATAAAGGCAAGGTCTCACTATGTTGCCCGGGCTGGTCTCATATTTCTGGCCTCAGGTGAACCTTCTGCCTCCAGCCTCCCAAAGTGCTGGGATTGCAAGTCTGAGCCACCACACCCAGTGCTGTATATATTCTTTAGAGAATTAGCCCATTTTTTTCTTGGGTTATTCTTATTTCCAAGCTGTAAGAGTTCTTTATATACTCTGGACACTACACCCTTTTAGGATATGATAGAGATATTTTCCCCCATTCTTTGAGTTGTCTTTTCACTTTTTTGATCACATCCTTTGATGCACAGAAGTTTTTAATTTTGAGGAAATCCAACTTACTACTTTAGTTGCCTGTGCTTTTCGTGTCATATCTAAGAAACCATTGCCTACTTCAAGGTCACAAGGATTTATGCCTCTTTTTTTTTGTTTTTTGTTTTTTATTGAGATGGAGTTTCACTCTTGTTGCCCAGGCTGGAGTGCAATGGCACAATCTCAGCTCACTGCAACCTCCACCTCCTGGGTTCAAGCGACTATCCTGCCTCAGCCTCCCAAGTAGCTGAGATTCCAGGCAGGCGCCACCATACCCAGCTAATATTTGTACTTTTAGTAGAGACGGGGTTTCTCCATGTTGGTTAAGCTGGTCTCAAACTCCCAACCTCAGGTGACCCACTTGCCTCTGCCACCCAAAGTGCTGTGATTACTGGCATGAGCTACCACACCGGCCGATTTTTCTATTTTTAGTAGAGCTGGGGGTTCACCATACTGGTCTCCATCTCTTGACCTTGTGATCCGCCTGCCTCGGCCTCCCAAAGTGCTGGGATTACAGGCGTGAGCCACCGCGCCCGGCCTCGAGGTCAAGAGATCGAGACCATCCTGGTCAACATGGTGAAACCCCGTCTCTACTAAAAATACAAAAAATCAGCTGGGCGTGGTGGCGCGTGCCTGTAATCCCAGCTATTCAGGAGGCTGAGGCAGAATTGCCTGAACCCAGGAGGCGGAGGTTGCGGTGAGCCGAGATCGCGCCATTGCACTCCAGCCTGGGGAACAAGAGCGAAACTCCGTCTCAAAAAAAAAAACTAAACAAAATTTTGTAATAAAAATATTCCCACATAACAAGATCACATTTACTTACTTTTTTGAGACAAGGTCTCGCTCCATCGCCCGGGCCGGAGTGCAGTGGCCATCGCGGCTCGCTGCAGCCTCGACTTCCAGGGCTCAAGCAATCCTCCCGCCTCAGCCTCCCAAAGCGCTAGGACCCCAGGAGCGCGCCAGCGCCCCGCCACGAGGAGCTTCTGGAGGAGCCGTTGGCGTCTCGCTTCCGGCTCCCGCACCCGTCTCTGCGCATGACAAGTCCCTAATAAACACTCGTCACGTGATTAAGGAGACCAGGGTGCTCAGCCCGGGGCCCGGACTCCCGCTGCCAGGCGCTGCCTGAGCCTAGACCGCTCCGCGCGCCTGCCCGGCCAAGCCGCCCTTTCTCTGGAGGTCCTCAGCCTGCAGGGGCAGCCTCCACCGGGCCACCGCGCAGCCTGCGAACGTCAAGAAACGGAGCGGCGAGGTCTCGGTGGCGGCGTGGGAAACGCCGGGCGGGGCGGAGCGCGGCGGGGCGGGGCGCTGTCAAGGCAACAGGGAGACGCGCGGAGCCCCGCCCCGCCGCCAGTTTCCACGGCAACTCTGAAGGCGCGGCGTCGCAGGCGGCGCCCGGGCCCCTGACCGACGCGCCCCGCCCCGCCCACCCGACAGGCCCCGCCCCCACGGCCGGCCCCGCCCTGCGCTCCGGCTGTCGCGAGGTTTCGACTCGCGTGGCGCCCTGGGGGCCGACGGGATCGGCGGCCGCGCTGAGGAGGCCAAGATGGCGGCAGCGGCGGCTTCGCTTCGCGGGGCGGTGCTGGGCCCGCGGGGCGCGGGGCTCCCGGGCGCGCGGGCCCGGGGCCTGCTGTGCAGCGCGCGGCCCGGGCAGCTCCCGCTGCGGACACCGCAGGTGAGCGCTGGGCCGGGTCCCGGCCTCCGCGCGGCCCCGCAGCCCCTTGAAGGTCACGGCGGGGAGGCTGCGGGCGCGGGCTGGGGCAGCGCGGAGGCAGTCCCGGCCTCCGGCCCGGCCGGGTCCCCGCGGCCCGCGGCCCTGAGCGCGCGGGATCGGGGCCGGGTGCCACCTCTCCGAACGGCAGGGCCGCGCCCCGAGCGTGGGGGTCGGCGGCACCGGCTCGCCGCCGGGGCGGGGCGGCGCGGGGCGGGGGCTTTCGCGGACGGCGCGCCCAGGACGGCTCCTGCGGCTGCCTGCGCCTCCGGGCTCCGCGTCCCGCAGTGACCCAGGCCTGACCTCGGCCCGCTGCTTGTGACCTTGGCGCGCCCCGGCACCCTTGGTCACTTCGGTCTGATCCTCGGCCCGGGATGCAGGAACGCCGCCTCCTGAGAGCGCCAGCGGCGAGAGGGACGGGGTGGGTCGCGGGCCGGAGCGTGCGCCTGGCGCCCTGCGGGAGCGGCCGGCGCTGGGTGGGCGGGTGGGCGCTGAGCGTCAGATCCCCGGGTAGGGCGGGCGGTGTCCTGGCAGGCGCTGAAGCGGAGGTCTTGCAGGCAGTGCCCTTGTCGTCGAAGTCCGGCCCTTCCCGAGGCCGCAAGGTGATGCTGGCGGCGCTGGGCATGCTGGCGGCGGGGGGCGCGGGGCTGACCCTGGCTCTGCATTCGGCCGTGAGTGCCAGTGACGTGGAGCTGCACGCCCCCAGCTATCCGTGGTCTCACCGTGGCCTCCTCTCCTCCTTGGACCACACCAGGTGTGCGGCTGGCTGGCGGGGAGGTTCTGGGTGGAGCTGCTGAGAAGCGGCAGCGTTCCTAACCCTTTCCTCTCGCCAGCATCCGGAGGGGTTTCCAGGTATATAAGCAGGTGTGCTCCTCCTGCCACAGCATGGACTACGTGGCTTACCGCCACCTGGTGGGCGTGTGCTACACGGAGGCCGAAGCCAAGGCGCTGGCTGAGGAGGTGAGGTCCGGCGATGCCTGGGACGCAGGGCTCAGGGCTCCCACGGTGGAGAGATGGCAAGGTTGTGATGAGGCTCTCGGTGGCAGGTGGAGGTTCAAGATGGCCCCAATGAAAATGGGGAGATGTTTATGCGGCCAGGAAAGCTGTCTGACTACTTCCCAAAACCGTACCCCAACCCTGAGGCTGCTCGAGCTGCCAACAACGGAGCACTGCCCCCTGACCTCAGCTACATCGTGCGAGCTAGGTACACGAGTTGCCCTCGGGGCATCAGAGAGGTGGGGGGAGGGTTGACTTGTGCTTGGGGCTAAGGAGCCATGGATCTGCTCCCAGGCACGGTGGTGAGGACTACATCTTCTCCCTGCTCACGGGCTACTGTGAGCCACCCACTGGGGTGTCGCTGCGGGAAGGTCTCTACTTCAACCCCTACTTCCCTGGCCAGGCCATCGGCATGGCCCCTCCCATCTACACGGATGTCCTGGAGTTTGACGATGGTAAGAGGCCTCCAGTCTGGGAGTGGGCATGTTGAATACTTCTCCACTACCCCAGGGATGCTTCCCTGTGTTCCTGGGCCCCTGAGGTCCTGCCCGCTTCTTGTAGGGTGTCTTCTGTGCGTGTCTCAGGAAGGGCTCCTTCAGTTTTGCATATGTCCAGTCGGGGGGTACTGTCCCTTTGATGCCTTGGGGAGAGGCCACTGTTTGCTCCACAGAGAGGGTGCACTGAGAAATATATTAGGTTGGGCATGAGACTGAGAATAGTCCTCACTACCTGTCCTTGGCCCAGGCACCCCAGCTACCATGTCCCAGGTAGCCAAGGACGTGTGCACCTTCCTGCGCTGGGCATCTGAGCCAGAGCATGACCAACGAAAACGCATGGGGCTCAAGGTAAAAACCGTTGGGAGAAGGCCGTGGTGGGTATCGGGCTGGGAGCTGGGCAGAGCTCCCTCCCACTCCCGTCTCTGAGTCTCCCTTATCCTCAGATGTTGATGATGATGAGTCTGCTGGTGCCCCTGATCTACACCATGAAGCGGCATAAGTGGTCAGTCCTGAAGAGTCGGAAGCTGGCATATCGGCCGCCCAAGTGACCCTGTCCAGTGTCTGCTTGCCTTCCTGCCAGAACAGGCCCTCAGGCCTAAGAGCCATCCCAGGCCTGTTCAGGCCTCAGCTGGCCCATTTGACTAAGCCCCTCTTCATCTGGAAAAAGAGGGAAGGGGACAGGAGACCAGGCTCTAGCTCTGGACACTCCTTCAGTCTCTATCGTGGGAATAAATTAAGTTTCTCAATGTACGTATTTGGTTATTATATGGAAGGAGTGCAGGTTTGAGAGGGACTCTAATACCAAGACCCTTGCCTTCACAGGGCTCCCAGGATGTTCCATGCAGTGTGCCCAGCACTGCCTTGCACTAACTGGTAGCTGGGAGTCCAAACAGTATTGGGTATGGGACAGAAAGCAGAGAACTGGATTTTAGAGGAAGTGGCAACATTTGGTGGGGTGGGGTGTGTCTGAAAGAGCTGAAAAGGGCCTAGCCAGACTGGATGTGGCCCAGGGACATGTTGGAATGAACAGCCAAGTGTCAGGGTGTTGAACTCCATTCTGATGGCAGCAGGGAACCTTGGCAGCATTTCAGCAAGGCCTGGTCTAGAACGGGGGCAATTGTTGGGCTGGGCTGAGAGGAAGGGGATGGCTCCCAGCCAGGTGAAGGATATCAGGTAGAGACGGGCAAGATGTGTATCATGGAGTGGCCCCTCCTAGCAGTCCACAGGGCAGCTGGGTGGTGGGTTCCCACAGGAGCATGCTGCTGAGGGAAGGTGGCAGTGGATGCTATCTAGGAGGGTCAAGAGATGTGACCCAGCAGTGCCCTGCTGCAGTATGGTGTAGAACTCAGCTCCTGAGCTTTCCTTGTCCCTAGGAAGGGAAGGAAATTTCCTTCCTTCCCTTTTTTTTTAAGATCATGTAATGGCACCATCTCAGCTCACTGCAACCTCCACCTCCCAAGTTCAAGCCATTCTGCTGCCTCAGCCTCCTGAGTAACTGAGATTACAGGCGCATGCCACCATGCCCAGCTCATTTTTGTATTTTTAGTAGAGATAGAGTTTCCCTATGTTGGTCAGGCTGGTCGGTCTACTCCTGACCTCATAATCTGCCCACCTCAGCCTCTCAAAGTGCTGGGATTACAGGCATGAGCCACCGAGCCCAGCCAACACCCACTGCTGGTGTCCTAGCTCCAAGAGCTGAGGGAGCAGTGGCCAGAGTCCAGAGAAGACAAGAGCGGAACGGGAGAAAGGTGGTGGTAGTAGAGCTGCAGGCAGGAGAGGTGCAGGCCTGGGGGCTGGGGGACCAGGAGGGGACAAGGTCAGCACTGTGGGCTGCAGCTCAGTGTGTGACACCCCAGCAGCCTCAGCCCTGTGGTAAGCAGCTGGGTGGGGGCCCTGTAGGCCTCGGGTCTGGGAAGAGACCCCCATGCCATGCTCTCCTGACCATTAAAGCTCAGGGTCTTGGTCCACTTCATTACCACCTGGTCTGGCAGGGGGAGCCCCACCTGCTGATGAGGGCCTATCTCCCTGTAGCTCTGGCTAGGCTGGGTGAGGTCTGCAGAGATACAATGAAGAGGACACTTGCTGGCTCTTAAGGGTCTTTAATGGTTCCAGTTTGTGGTCCTTCCCCCTAACCCTGGTGGCTCTGTCCCAGCAAGCAGTCAGTAGAGGGCCCCTGAGTTCAGCGGGGGCCTGGAGATGTCATCCTGTGCGGGAAGGGCCACTCTTCCCTTACAACCTGCTGGGGAGGAGCTGGGTCATTCCCATGGATTCTGCCCTACCCACCCCCCACCCACCTCCCCTGCCTGTGCCACCTCTGGTACCTCTGGTGGCTGTTAGGTAGAAGCTGCGGCAAGGGGGTCCCAAGTGCAGGGCCTCTGGGTGCTACACATCTCACAGCCAGGGCGGCTTGGGGCATTGATGAAGGTGCAGGAAGGACAGGGCCAGCCGGGCTGGGGGAGGAAAGATAGCTGTTAGTTCCCTACTCTTTCCAATGGCCATAGCTGTCCTTGCCCTCCCTGCCCAGTCCCGTGCCCACCTGGAGAGGGCTGGGCAGGCTGGAAGTGGCTGGCTGGGGGCCTGGGGGCAGGCCCAGTGATGCGGGAAACAAGCGTGCAAGTTCCCCATCCGTCTTCTGGGGGCCATGAGGGCTGGGTCCTGTGGCTGAGGGGGTGGAGCTCAGAGCTGGTGGGCTGCACCTCACCTCCCGCACCCCACCTCCTGCACCCCACCCACACCAAGGACTGACCTGGGGCTTCTCGAGGAGCTGTCAGCAAGTAGAGGAAAGCAGGGTCCCCATCCTGCCGAACCCCATAGGAAGCAAGACTGCGCTCAGGCACACACAAGCACTGCCCAATGACCCAGCGTTGCACGGCCGGCGGGAAACCAAGCTCTGAGAACACCTGCAGCCAGAGCATCAGGGCAGGTGGTGTCACCTAGGCTCCCCTGCCCCTGGCAGGGCTCCCTAGACCCTGTACACACCTGCTCCTGGAGAGCTGCAATGGTGCATTGGGGGTGGACCTGCAGTGTGATGTGGGCAGAGGATGCGGTGGATGCAGCAGAAGCAGCATCTTCAAGTGTGACCTGCAGTCTGGGCCAGAATGTGAGTTGAGGGACGGGTGGAGAACCTGGGAGGGTCATGACGGCAAAGTGAGGAAGAAGCCCCAGTCCTCACCTGATGGGGCCAGGTGGGAAGCAGGCCTCCTGAAGCTGAACACTGAGGGCCTCACGATGCTGGGCCAGGAGGGCTGCTGCTTGGGCTGCCCCCTTCTCGTCCCCACTTGCAATGGCCCGGGCCAGGCGCCCTGCCAGCTCTTCTGCAGGGCAAGGAAAGGACAGCTGTCAGCACTGGGCACTGTCTGCTATTCCCAACCCGCTACCCCACCCACCTGTACCTCTCTCCATCAAGTTTCCAGGGCTCCTAGGAAGATCTGCCTCAGGTGGAGGGGTCTTGAGTGTGGGGGCTTCCGGGGGACTGGGCAGGGAGACAGGGCATGCCTCTGGGCCCAGGGTTGGCGGTGAGCTGCTGCTGCTGCCTAAAGGTAAGATATGGGTGGGTTGTGCTGTGGCCTCGGTCCAGGCCTCTGGGCCCTTGGGTTTTCAGAACCTTTGCCTTTCCCCCAACCTCAGTCCATGCCAGGACCCTGTCTCAGGCCACACTTCAAGCCATTCCTTCTCCTAGCCTTGGTTCTGGCAAGCCCCTCAAAGGTCCCCGCCAGACTCCTATTTGTGCTGGAGCTGCACTTGGTTTATCTTTAGGAATCAAAGTCCTTCCAAACCCTTTTGCTGCCTAGCCCAGTCACCTCTCTTGGCCCTTTCTGCCAGCCAGGGATGCCTCACAGCATAACCAAAGCAGGCCCTCAGTGACCCTCCAGTGATGGTGGTCTCTTGTTGCCCTTGGGGACCTCCCCTCTCCTGGCTCTCTGACCCACACTTGGGCTGCCAGCACTCCAGACAAGCCACTGCTCTGGGCATCTTCAGAGCTGGGCATGCTGCTGTCTCTCAACCCCCGTGTGAGGTCCAGCCCACTGCAATGGGCTAAGAAGAGTTCCTGTGATGACCTCAGGTCCACTGTGTTCAAACTGTCTCTCCACTAGGACAGACAAGGCACACAGCACTGTTGTGGCCCTGGCCCCGATCCCCACTGAACCTCAAGGATCATTTGCACATGCTCACCTCAGGATTTTTGTGTTTGCTGCTTCCTTGGTCACATGGTTCATGCCATGACCTTCAAATTTCACTCCAGTGTCACCTCAATGAGGCCTTCCCTGCCACTGTTTTTTTGTTTGAGATGGAGTTTCACTCTTGTTGCCCAGACTGGAGTACAATGGTGCGATCTCAGCTTACCACAACCTCTGCCTCCTGGGTTCAAGCGATTCTCTTGCCTCAGCCTCTTGAGTAGCTGGGATTACAGGCATGTGCCACCATGCTCAGCTAATTTTGTATTTTTAGTAGAGATGGGGTTTCTCCATGTTGGTCAGGCTGGTCTCAAACTCCTGACCTCAGGTGATCTGCCTGCCTTGGCCTCCCAAAATGCTGGGATTACAGGTGTCAGCCACCACGCCCAGCTCCTGCCACTATTTTAAACACCAATCCTCCCAGCTCCAGCATTCCCATTCCCACACCATCTAACAGACTTAAAAAACAAACAAACAAAAAAAAAAACTCTACTTATTTATTTATTTATTTATTGGAGATAGGATCTCACTCTGTCACTCAGGCTGGAGCACAGTGGTGTGATCACAGCTCACTGCAGCCTTGAATCCCTGGGCTCAAGCAAGCCTCCCACCTCAGCCTCCGAATAGCTGAAATTACAGGCAGACAACTCTACAATCAGCTAACTTTCAAGCTTTTTTGAATGTTGCCCAGCCCTATCCTTATTGTATATGTCTGTCTCTTCTCCTCTAAGAATGCCAGCTCCAAGAGAATGGAGACTGGAAGTTATGTTCATTGCTCATGCCAAAGGAGCAGCTGCTGAATACATATGCTTAGTGAATGAATGACTGAACAGAGCCTAACTCCCTCTTTTATTTTTTTTTTTGAGATGGAGTCTTGGTCACCCAGTAGCTGGGATTACAGGCACCCACCATAATGCCCAGCTATTTTTTGTATTTTATTTTATTTTGAGACGGAGTTTCGCTCTTGTTACCCAGGCTGGAGTGCAATGGCGCAATCTCGGCTCACCGCAACCTCCGCCTCCTGGGTTCAGGCAATTCTCCTGCCTCAGCCTCCCGAGTAGCTGGGATTACAGGCATGTGCCACTGTGCCCAGCTAATTTTTTGTATTTTGAGTGGAGACGGGGTTTCACCACGTTGACCAGGATGGTCTCAATCTCTTGACTTCATGTTCCACCCGCCTCGGCCTCCCAAACTGCTGGGATTACAGGCGTGAGCCACCGCGCCCGGCCTGTTTTTTTGTATTTTAGTAGAGACGGGGTTTCACCATGTTGGCCAGTATGGTCCTTGAACTCCTGACGGAAAGTGCTGGGATTACAGGCGTGAGCGCCTGGCTGCCTAACTCCCTTTCTACACACTGAGTGGCTTGAGCCTCTCTTACATCACTGGCTGTCTTCCTACCCCTCTGGCAGCTCTGCTTCTCTCATCTGTGGGCTGCCCGCTATCTGGGAGCCCCAAACTACCTAGTCCTTCGTCTTTCTCAGTCTCAACTATTGACTCTTCCATTTAAGCAGCCATGTGAGCCAGGGGCAGTGGCTTATACTCAGCTACTTAGGCTGAAGCAGGAGGATGGCCTGAGCCCATGAGTTCAAGGCTGCAGTGAGTAAGGATCACACTGCTGCACTCCAGCCTGGGTGATAGAGGGACACCTCGTCTGCAAAAAACCTCCCAAGCAGCCATTAAACTCAGCTAATTCCATCTTCTAAGCATCTCTGAAACACCCTTCTCCCCAGCCCTCTCTGCACTAACCCTTGCCGCTGCAGAACTGTCAGTCTTAAGCAGGAGGTAGCTGAGTCTGTCACTCTCCCACTCCTGTCACCCTCCTGCTGCTCTTGGGATCGTGTTTTCTCACCAGGTCCTGACCCTGCCTGCTCTGCCTCTTCATGCTTGCCTCTCATGCTTCCTGAGGGTTGAGGAAGGGCAGGCTGAGGTTCCAGGGCTTCCCGGTGGAAGCTGCAACTTGTGCTGCCTGGGGCATCGGATGGTGTAGGAGACCGACTCCAGGAGCCACACCAAACTACTCCAAGCTACACCAGGCTCCACCTCCTCCCTCTGGGAGCCTTCCCCGACATCCAGCAGTGGAGAAGGTGGATCCAACTTTCCCAACCAGGACCGGGGGGCCAGGGCTACTCCAAACGAGTATCCACTACAGGGCACTGACCATTGTGTCCTTCCACGGTGGCACCTCGGACCAGGGCTGCCCACCGCTGAGCTTCCTGAGCGTTGAGGAAGTGCAGGCTGAGGGTTCCAGGCCCTCCTGGGGGAGGCTGCAGCTCGTGCTGGCTGGGGCCTCGAATGGTGTAGGAGACTGACTCCAGGGGCCACTCCAAACTGACCTGAGGAGGGGGAGAGTCCAGGCTCAGAGCTTCCCCTGGCCCTGTCTCGCATGATGAGTAAAGGAACACAAGGTAACATTTATAGGCCACTGACATGGTCTGAGCCCTGTTCACCCATCGCCAAACCCTAACGGTCCTGTAAAGTAGGTCCCAGCATTGCCATTTCACGGACGACAAAACAGAAGCAAAGAAACCATTAAGGGCACCCAGGCGGCAAGCGGAGGGGCCTGGCTTCGGGCTCCGGGCCCCGCCCGGGCCGAGAGGACTTGACCGCGCAACTTCTGTCCCCACTCACCGCCCCGGGTCCCGCGCCCAGCAGCTCCAGCCGGAAGCGCCCAGGCCGCTCAGGGTCCGCGCTCAGCTGCAGCCTCCGCAGCTGTGTCTCCGCGTCTGGCCCGGCGCCCAACGGCCTCACCGCGGCGTGCACAGCCAAGAGCACTGCGGCCGAGCCCGGGTCAGAGGCCGCCACCGCCCCGCCTGCCGGCGGCGCCATCTCCGGTCCGGCCGAGTCACGGCCCTCCGAGCGCGCTTCCGGGGGATCCGGCCGCTGAGCGCCTCCGCCGGCCGGAAACGCGCGCCGCGAGCCTGGGGTTCCGGGCGCGCCCAGAGCGTCGGGCCCGGGACGGACCTGAGTACTGGACCCTGGCCGACTCGGCCCCGCAGGCTTTGCCGAGAAATGGACACAGCCCGAGGGTTTCCGGACACGGGCTGGGGCAGGGCGGCGGAGGCGCTCACATTTAACCTTCGGGGGCGAAGGGTCAGGAGCTGAAGCACCGGCCACAACTGGAGGCGGGCGCGGCCTCTGCGCCCCAGGGGCTCGGCGGGCGGAGCTGCAGCCGGCGAGCGACTACCCCAGCGCCTGGCTGCAGCTGGACGCCGCTCCCGGGACCCCCAGTGGGCGGCCACCGCGGCCCGCAGCTCCCACCACGCCCACACGTAGCACTAGGTTGGCCCGCCCCTCTCTAGGTACGGTCCGGGGTCGACCCCCCTCGGGGGCGGAGCGAGAGAGACCGCGGCCAATGAGCGCTAAGGGTAGGCGGGCTAGTACGGCGAGAGGCGTGACAGACAGGCTCCACAACCAGTAGACATAGAAGACAGAACTAAGTGGCGGGTAAGGCCCCCAATGACTATTTGAGCTCTTGATCCAGGAGACGGGAGCGGGCCATTCAGAGGCCCGGGGCCGGGCCTGGCGGACGCTTGTTGTTGTCCGGCCGGGGGAGGCGGAGGTCGCTGGTTCGCTCGCTCGCTCGCTCGCTCGCTCGCTGACTTGCCAGGGCGCTCTGTGTCGGTCGGCGGCAGGTCGGTCGCGAGAGTGGGCTCTGTGCAGGGGGGCGAGGCTATGTCGCGGTGGCAGCCCGGATGGGCCGTCAGGGCCGGGAGTAACGGGACGTCGCCGCGGAGCTTCTTCCCCCGGATACAGTGCGGCCCGAGCGGAGGCCGCGGCGCCGCCCTCCGATCCTGAAGCCCACGCTGCGCGGAGCCCGCCCCCGCTTGCCCACCGGCACCGACGCCGAGCGACCTAGCCAAGCCAGGCCCGGCCTGGCGCGGCCCGATCTAACCCAGCCAGGCAGGTGGGTGTCCGCCCTGCTCCCCGCTCTGTCTCGGGCCGCCGGAACCACATCCCCCAGCAGGCCTCGCGCGGCGCGCTGCCTCCTGGGACTTGTAGTTCCACCTGGCTCGGCGGGTGCCCGGCCCGGCCGACTCTGCAGCACCCCAGCGGGGCGGAGGGACCGCCCGCCTAGGCGCCCGGAGAAACTAGGCGCTCTTTCAGAGTAGAGTGGAGGAACCTGTAGCTTTCCTCTCCCCTGATCAGAAAGCAGCCAGAACAACGAAAGACCGCCTGCCCAGGTGACCGCAGGGCCTGGAGTCCCAGGTGTCCTGGTTCCTAACCGGGATGCAGCCTCTTATCCCGGCTGAGGAGCCCGGCCAGCCTGAGGGAGACTGCAGGGTCGTGTCCCGTTGCGGACTCAAAAGTTACCCCCATGGTGTCTGGAGCTCTTTCGGGATGGGGATGGAGAATGTTGAGCAACAAGCTAAGCTAGCAGCCCCTGGGTGAGCAGGATCCTCGGTAGTCCCAGCCTGGTCCCAGAACTCGCGTGCCCTGCAGGGCTGACCTGGAGCCTAGACTTGCCGCCCTCAGGTAAAACAGGATCTCATCACCTGTCCTGGCCGGGCAGTGGGGGGAGCTCCCGATGTGCAGCCTAAACAGGGGCCAGAGTCAGCTTGTTCCCAGTGGCTCCACTTAAGTGGGTAGGAGGGCTGAAGGCAGGGCCCCAAGGGGCCGAATACCCACGGTCTGGCCTCTCACTCCCCAGGCAGCACTACCCCCCTGGAGCACGGAGCTCCCTCCCCAAGGACATGAAGCTGTTGGAGAACTCGAGCTTTGAAGCCATCAACTCACAGCTGACTGTGGAGACCGGAGATGCCCACATCATCGGCAGGTGAAGCAGGCCGGGGGGACTGGCATCTCGGTGGGTCACACTGCCCTGCCCTTGAATGGAACCTGGGGGAAGAGTGCTTCATGGTCCCCCTGCATCCCATAGGATTGAGAGCTACTCATGTAAGATGGCAGGAGATGACAAACACATGTTCAAGCAGTTCTGCCAGGAGGGCCAGCCCCACGTGCTGGAGGCACTCTCTCCACCCCAGACCTCAGGCCTCAGCCCCAGCAGGTGAGCCACGGTGGGGCCCACCTGGGGCTGGGGGTTGGGGGAGGTGATGGGCCCAGTTGATTCTCCTTTCTCTGCAGACTCAGCAAAAGCCAAGGCGGAGAAGATGAAGGCCCCCTCAGTGACAAGTGTAGCCGCAAGACCCTCTTCTACCTGATTGCCACACTCAATGAGTCCTTCAGGCCTGACTACGACTTCAGCACAGCCCGCAGCCATGAATTCAGCCGGGAGCCCAGCCTTAGCTGGGTGAGGGTCAGGTGGAGGGAAGGGACCCACGGCCAGCCCACTGTCCTTCCCCACTTTCAGTAGTCCCTGGGCGCCTGTCAGCCTGACTGTGGTCTGCCCTAGGTGGTGAATGCAGTCAACTGCAGTCTGTTCTCAGCTGTGCGGGAGGACTTCAAGGCCCTGAAACCACAGCTGTGGAACGCGGTGGACGAGGAGATCTGCCTGGCTGAATGTGACATCTACAGGTGGGCTAGCATCCCTGCAGGTGGGCCCCCAGGTGTGTGTGACACTTGGGGCCTCACACATCTGTCATCCTTCACTCCCCAGCTATAACCCAGACTTGGACTCAGACCCCTTCGGGGAGGATGGTAGCCTCTGGTCCTTCAACTACTTCTTCTACAACAAGCGGCTCAAGCGAATTGTCTTCTTTAGCTGCCGCTCCATCAGGTGGGCACCATCCACCTCCTCCCCCAGCTCCCTGTTGGGCCCATACAACTTCCCCAGCTGTGCCATCTCCACTCGGCTTTGTCCTTCCTGAACATCCTCCCTGGGGCCAGCAGCAGGCCTGGGTAGGGGGTCCTAAAACTGGTTTCCTGTCTCCCTTCAGTGGCTCCACCTACACATCCTCAGAGGCAGGCAATGAGCTGGACATGGAGCTGGGGGAGGAGGAGGTGGAGGAAGAAAGCAGAAGTGGAGGCAGTGGGGGTGGGGCCGAGGAGACCAGCACCATGGAGGAGGACAGGTGTGTGATGGGGGCTATGACACGGGTCCCTGGAGCCTCCAGTGGGTACAACAGGGTGGGGGCCTTCTCTACTTGGTCTAAGTGGTGGCGCCTGAAGGCCCACTGTGTGCCAACCTCCACCCAGGGTCCCAGTGATCTGTATGTGATGAGGAGGAGCAGAGGCCCCAGCTTCTTCCAGCTTCAACCAATGCCTGGACCTGTCGGCCTGAGAGGCCCCTGGGGCTTCCCCAGCTGCTGGCCAGACCCTGGCACTGCCACAGTCCTGGCACTGCCCAAGGCCACACCTGCCTAGCCCTTTGGCTCCAGCCTGTGGATGCCCACTCACCCCCCAGGCTCCTGCTGCCCATGCTGTGGCCAGACTTTGCAGCAGGGGACCTGGTGGGAAGAGCAACTGCCCTGCCCAAATGAACTGCCACAAGCAGGGACAGCTGGACCACAGAGTTTATTTTTGTATTTCTTCTGGGCCTACACACTCCAGCCCAAAGGGCCTGTGGCCAGAGGCCCCACAAGCAGGCCCCAGCGGTCACCGGCTCTGGTCTTGGGCCAGCCCCTGGTGCCCAACTGTACCCCCCACCTTGCCCATTTGGCCGTGTGCACTGAGTGTCACTTTGCTGCAGCTCATTCCTTTACAATAAAAGTTTCTGTGACTTAGTGTGGGCCTGGCTATGATGTGGGGGCGGGGCCTGCGATGTGGGTGTGGCCGGCTGCATCTGGTATCCTAGCAACGGCCGCCACGGGCGTGACCGCTAAGTCCTGGGAGCTGTTGGGCTCTGGGACCGCAGTTGCTGAAATGGAGGCAGAGGTGTGGGAGGCAAGCAGCTTCTCGGAAGGCTACAGCCTAGTTCTGGATTCAGACCTGTATGATGCGGACGGCTGTGATTTCCCAGACCCTGGGCTGCTCACGGAAAATAATGGTGAGGGGGCCTGGCCTCACCGCACAGGCATCCCGCTAGGAAGTGGGTCTCAGTCGGGCTTGGGTTCCATCCCCTGGAACGAAAGTCCCCTGGGCAGTGCCCAGCAGGGCTGAGCCCCTGGAGGAGAGCTCCCTATAACCTTCAGGAAATGGGACCCGAGGCTGCAGGTGGCAGAACTTCCAACTCCCACCCGTAGAGTTGACTTTCACGGAGCCGCCGCAGGTCCTGCCGTTTCTGACCAGCAGCCGGCGGTGGCCAAGCCTGACTCCACGCCCCCGTGCCCGCCAGCTGTGGCTGCTCTTGCGCAGCAGCCTCCACGAGGTTGTGGAAAAGGTGCGGTGCACCCCTCCTGTGCCTCCAGGCCTTTCTGGATCTGGCCCTTCCCCTGAGGGTCCCCTAGGCCAGAGCAGTTCCAACCATTGACTGCGGGTCCGCCCACCCCGGCCCACAGGAGAAGAGAGCCGAGCTGCGCGTGGCGCGTCTGACGCATGGGCTGGAGCCACTGCGCCGCCTGGAGGTGGCAGCCGGGCTGCGCTCGGTGGCGCAGGACCCTGAAAGCGGACGCTTCGTAGTGCTGGACGGCGCGGGCCGCCTGCACCTGCACAAGGAAGACGGCTGGGCACAGGAGACGCTGCCGGCGCCCATGGGGCTTACAGGGCTGGTGACGGTGCTGGGCCCGTTGGGCTCCGTGGGCCGTTTTGTAGGTTGGGGCCCCGCAGGGCTGGCCATTCTGAGACCCAACTTCAGCCTGCTGTGGCTGAGCGAGCAGGGGGTGGGCAGGGCGTCGGGTTGGGCACCTTCCTGCTGTCTGCCCGTGCCTGACCTCAGGCTGCTGCTTGTGGCGGAGATGGACAGCAGCCTGGCGCTCTGGCAGTTCCGCTCAGGTGGTCGCCGCTTGGTGCTGCGAGGGGCACCACTGCATCCGCCCCTGAGCCCAACTGCCAGGCTCATGCGTCTGGCTGTGGGGCCGACTCCTCCCCACAACGTTCTGCGCTGCTTCGCGGCCTATGGCTCGGCCGTGCTCACTTTCGATCTGCATGCCTGGGCTCTTGTAGATGTGCGCCGGGATTTGCACAAAACGTGAGTGGGTCCCCCTAGGGAGGGTCAGGCATGTAGGGGCCACACCCCTCACGCACAAGGCGGTGTTAAGTCCGTTGGGCTTCTCCCATTCCCCATCTATAGCACCATCTCGGACCTGGCTTACTGCCAGGAGGTATTGGCAATGGTGACAGCTTCGCGGGACAGCACCGTGAAGGTGTGGGAGGCTGACTGGCAGATCCGGATGGTGTTCGTGGGCCACGCAGGTGCTCCGAGTTCTCTACACCCCAAGCCTCGGCCCTTTGCCTCCAGCAGCTCTAGGCTGCCCAGCATCTCTGCAGCTCTGGCCAGGCCTTGCTGCGCTGACTGTGGCACTGGCTGAAGGCTCCCCTGCCTTCAGTCACCCAAATGACCTGCACCCCTCCTGCAGGCCCGGTGACGGCTGTGGCTGTGCTCCCGAACACGACCCTGGTGTTGTCAGCCTCGCAGGACGGAACGCTGCGCACCTGGGACCTGCAGGCGGCGGCGCAGGTGGGCGAGGTAGCGCTGGGCTACTGGGGCCAGGACAAGCTGTCCGGGCGCGTGAGCCGTCTGCTGGCCCCAGTGCGCCCTGGCTGGCCAGTGCTGTCTCTGTGCACCAGCAGCGTGCAGCTGTGGCGCGTGCGCGAGCTCTACTCGCCGTTAGCGCAACTGCCCGCCAAGGTGCTCCACTTGCAGGTGGCGCCCGCGCTGTCGGCGCCCGCGCAGCCGTCGCTGCCTACGCGCATCGTGTGCGCGTGCACCGACGGCTCGGTCTACCTCCTGTCGGCTGCCACCGGGCACATAGTGAGCGCACTGCTGTTGGAGCCAGAGGACTGTGCGGAAGCCGTGGCCTATTGCCTGCCGCGTGAGGCGCTGTGGCTGCTGACCAAGGCCGGGCACCTGGTCCGCGCCAACGCGGCGCGCTGCCCCATGTCTGTGCTCCACCGCTTGTGCCCGCCGCCGCCCCCTGCGCCGCAGCCTTGCTGTCTGCACCTGTACAGCCACCTCAGGGACCTCGGAGGCGCCTTCTCCTCCTGGGAGGTTGTGCGCCAGCACCTGGGGGAGTTGCGCCGCAGCGCTGTGGCTGCCGCCTGGAAGAATAAGAACCGGTGGGTGCGGGAGCCACAAGGACCTGGCGGGCGGAAGGGGCACGGGGCCCGCGCCAACAAGCTCTTCTCACCCGCAGGTATCTGCCCGTGGTGGGGCACACGGACGGCACACTGTCGGTGCTGGAGTGGCTCTCATCGAAGACTTTCTTCCAAACGGAGGCGCACAGCCCGGGCCCCGTCACTGCCATCGCATCCACCTGGAACAGCATCGTGTCTTCGGGTGAGTAGCTCCCCTGCCCTGCGGCCAGGCCGCCACGGGGCCCCTGCCCTCCGCCAAGGCCCAGCCAGGCTTCGCCCTCTGCAGGTGGGGACCTGACGGTAAAGATGTGGCGCGTTTTTCCCTACGCGGAGGAGAGCCTGAGCCTCCTGCGCACCTTCTCCTGCTGCTACCCAGCCGTGGCGCTCTGTGCGCTAGGCAGACGCGTCACCGTGGGCTTCGAGGACCCAGACAGCGCTACCTACGGCCTGGTGCAGTTTGGCCTGGGTGACAGCCCGCGATTAGACCACCGGCCCCAGGACGACCCCACAGACCACATCACTGGTGAGGGGGCAGCGCGGGTAAAGTGTAGCCACCGCACGGCTCCAATTCCTGACCCTGAGCCCTGCCCCTAGGCCTGTGCTGCTGCCCAATGCTCAAGCTGTATGCCTGCTCCAGCCTGGACTGCACCGTTCGCATCTGGACCGCTGAGAACCGCCTCCTGCGGTGGGCTGGGGCCTGGGGAGGGCTGGGCTCTCCTACCTCTGTCCCTCACCAGAGCCCAGTGGCTAGACAGGGTGGAAAAAGGCCTTGTCCCTACTGAGCCTCAGTTGCCCACTCTGGGAAGCAGGGGCTGGACTCTGGTCCCTGGGTGCCCCTCCAGGCTCCTGCAGCTGAATGGTGCTCCTCAGGCCCTGGCTTTCTGCAGCAACAGTGGAGACCTGGTGCTGGCACTGGGCTCCCGCCTCTGCCTGGTGTCCCATAGGCTCTACCTGCCTACATCCTACCTGGTAAAGGTGCGTGGTGAGAACAGAGTGGACATGGTTGCCTCCCCACCTTTGCCCACCTTGGGGTCAGAGTCGGGTTTCCCCAGCCAGGGATATAGGTTCCTTCTCCTATTCAGAAGATGTGCCAGAAGGCCCCGGACGTAGTGGACGACCCTCCCCTGCCACTAACGAGCCAGGAGTCACTGACCTCCACCCAGCTGCAGAGGCTCACCAACCTCCATGGGGCAGCCAGTCTCAGGTCCTATGCAGGCCTGCTCAGCCCTCCTGGAGGCCCCCCTTTCCTACCCTGGGTGGGAGTCTGGCTGTATGGGCCCCTGTGGAGTTGATGCAAGTTGATGCCACCTGAGCCCTGGCACCCCCATTTGGGGTTGGTCCTTGTCCCAGGCTCTGCCCCAGTGCCCTGGCATGCCACCCAGCACCCTACCTGTGCCTTTCCCTGTCTGCAGTGAGGCCTTGTCTCTCATCCATCATCGGAAGGCAACATCTCAGCACCCGGTGCTGAAGGAGGTGGGGTGGGTCTTCCTTAGCCCGCCCTGCGCAGGTTCAAGCCCCAGCCCTCAGCCCTGGGGCAGACCTGGGATTCCCGTGGTTGCCTTGGAAGCACATGGCAAGGCTCATGGAGGAGCAGTCTGACCCCTGAACCCTACCCTGACTCAGGACTTGGATGACCTAGTGGCCCGGGACCAAGACCTTCAGCAGTTGAGACTGGGGCTAGTGGTCCCAGCAACCCGGCCCCCACCCTCCTGGCAGCAGCGCCAGGAAGCCTTTGACAATTACCTACGTTTGATCTACGGCTCTGGCCTGCTGGTGAGTGTGGGGCCTCCCCTAGCCCAGTCCTGACCCCAGCCCCTCCTCTCTACCCACCTCTCCCACCCAGTCTCTGACACTGCCCATCTGCTCCCACCCCCCTCCCAGGGCATGCAGTTCAAAAGGGAGTCCCAGCAGTGGAGCACTGGGACCCTCACAGTGGAGAGAGAGGCCTGGGATATGTGTGCCCTACCCCAAGCTGCCCCCTGTCTTGGGCAGGCTGAGGTCAGCACTGCAGTCCAAACAGTGCCAACAGCCCTGTCCCCACAGGACCTGGGGGCCCTGTGCCAGCACTTCTCCCGGCCTCCCCAAGTCACTGTGCCTATCCCACCCGCCCACCAGAGGGTGCACAGCAAGGCATCCCAGGTGAGAATTTCCACCCTACTGCCCAGCATCTCTGCAGCTCTGGCCAGGCCTTGCTGCACCCCCATGCCTTCCGAATGCCTGCTGTGCCCCCGTGGCCCCTCTGCCTCCCTGTGACTCCTCCTGTGCCCCAGCTTCTGGCCCACTCCTCACTCAACCACTACCTGGGCCTCAGTCTGGAGCTGCAGCTGCAGGTGGAGCAGCTCCAAGGGAGGACGACCATGGCCCTGGACCTGCCATCCTCTCATGTGCAGTGCAGGGAGAGGGACCCAGGCAGGTGGGGTACCACCTACTGAGGGACAGAGCTGCAGGGGCACTGGGCTGTGCTGTTCTGAGCCCCTGTTCCATCCCCAGATCCCACTGTTGCCAAAGAGACGTCCCCAGGAACCTCTCTCTAACCTCAGGGGCTTCTTTCCTGCCACCGTACAGCCCCGCAAGGTGAGACCCCCACCCCGCTCCTGGAGAGCCGCTTCTCTCTCTGGGGTCACTGTTGTGCCTGCCATCTCCCCTTTGCTGCAAACCTTTGTGTCCAAATCTGACCCAAGGGCAATGCCCACCTACAGTCAGAGGGCCAGGCTATAGCCTCCCACTTACCTCCCACCCCTCGGCCTTCACCCTCTGTCTACCCCTGTTCTGGTACAGCAGTGTTTGTGGCCACAGGCTCCTTGCTGCTCTGGGAGCTGACATCAGGCAAAGCCAGGCCCCCTGGCCAGTTACACCTGCACACCCCTGTCCCAGAGGTGCTGGAAGGGCAGGTCCCCTGGGGACTTTTCCTGGAAGATCAGAGTTCTGCCCTTTAGGGGGACAAAGTCAAGGGAACCTGGCCCTTCAGAATCCACTGTCTTTCCACCCTCACCTACAGCAGGTGCCCAGGCGGGCCTCAGCCCCTCCCCCAGCATATGCCTGGCAGCATCACCTGCCCAGGTGTGTTATTGACTCTTTGGACCTGGGCACCACCATCACGCTCTCTGTTGCCCTCTCTCCAAGCTGCTTCCTTCCTCCCTGGCCCCCGTGCTGCTTTTAGACTTTGTTGTCCCAGGGCTGGCACCAAGTCCTGTGAGGAGATTGTGGGTGTCGGAGCCCCTAGAAGCCAGCACTTTCCCAGGTTTCCTTCTTGTTTGTCACAGCTGATGCTCACTGAGGACCCCACCCCTGGTATCTCAGGGTTCTCCTGCCATCTGTTCTCCAGGGGCTGCCAGCTCTTGGAGGCCTGGCAGACAGAGCTGGACTGGTGGCTGAGGGGCTCTGAGAGGTGATATGGGTGACCAAGGGTGGTGTCCAGACTGGGGGAATCCAGGTTCTCAGCATTCCCTGCTGTGTCCACCTCTAGTACTGCCCGAGGCCCATCTCCTTCCCCGGCTGCGTGCCCAACTCTGTGGTGCTGCAGCAGATGTGGCTGCCGGCGGAGGTCAGCGGCCTCGGATCCCTGACTCAGCTCGCCTCCCAGAGAAAGCTCAAGGCAAGGGGTAGGGCTGGGGGCTTTACTGGCAGGTGAGGGCTCTGCTGTCCTTGCAGCCCATCAGACACCACCTTTCGCCCCTCTGCAGTCAGGGGCAAGCCAGGATGACCTGTGGCTGTGGCGCCCCAGGCCGTCCCAAGCCCAGCGGCAGAGGAAGCTGCTCCAGTGGTTGGGGTATAAGCCTAGGGAGGAGGAGGAGGAAAAGGAGGAAGAGGAGGAGAACGAGGAGCTGGACTGGGCCTTGGATTCCCTGAGCCTGCTCTCCAACCAGCAGCTGAATTCCTGGGAACTGGAGGATCAGGTAGCAGCTGAGACAGGGCCCCAGGCCACCATGGGAGCTGGGCTTACGAGACCCGGAGAAGTGGAGCCTGCAGCTGCTGCCACTCCCCTAGAGCACTGTGGACTGGTCCCTGGAGCCCCGGCAGCGCACCTGTGAGGCTGCTAGAACCCACCTTCATCCCTGGCACCATCATGGGCATGTGCTCTTTGATGAGCATTATGGGCATCTGCCCAAATTTCTGCATTTTTTCATCCACCAGACCTGGTTCAAAAAGTTATTCCCCATCTTCAGCCTGCAGGTTTGAGGGAACTGGGGATGCCTGAGAAGCGTGGGTTAGGGTGAGGGACAGGAAAAGGGAGGGGCTGGCTTGGGTGTGACATGGGAGCAGGGCCTCAGCATGCTGCCCTGCAGGTGTATCCGGAGGCAGGCACAGAGGAGGGCCTGGCCTCGATGTTGGTGGCCCTGCTGAAGGAGACCATGTGGGCGGACCGTGTGCACATCCTCCAGGTGCTCCTGAGACTGCTGCCCGACACGAGCAGCGATCTCCACGGCCGGTTGCGGGGCCTGCTCATACACGTGCTCAACCTGGACCAGCCCCCCAGCCTCCAGGTGTGCTCCTCGAGCTGCCCCAGTCTCCCCCTCCACCCGCTTGCTCTCACCAACCACGTCCCCTGCTGGCCTCAGGACCAGACGCAGAAGCAGTTCGTGATGCTGGCGCTGCAGCTGCTCCTGGCCTGCTCCCTGGAGTCCCAGGACGTGGTGCTGGAGCTCATGTCCTACTTCCTCTACTCTCCGGTGCACTGCCGGTGAGTCACGCTCCTGCCCGGACCTCCCCATGGCTGGGAAGGCCTCTGGACAGTCCACATGCACCTGTCCCAGGCCAGAGCTCAAGAAGCTGCTGCATGGGCTGGGCCTTCAGGACCCGGAAGGCCTCCTGTTCGAGGAGATGATGACCTGGGCCCAGGACCCCAGCCTGGACTCCAAGGCCGCCCTGCGCACTCGCTGCTGCCAGAAACTGGAGGACATGATCCAGCAGCTTCAGGTTGGGCCAGCAGGGGCCCGGGTGGGCCTTGGGAAGCCTGTTGCCTTCTCTGGCTTTCCCCAAGTCCGTCCTGGGGGCAGAGCCAGCTGAGGCCATGGGCTCCTCGCCTTGCCCAGTCCTGGGCCTCCAGCTTCCCTGCCCTAAGCATCTCTGGGGATTTCCCTGTGCAGGTGGAAGTCAACAGAGGGTGTGTGGCTTGAGCCGGGGACAGCTCTGGGACCTCCTTGTTGAGGGAGAGGCAGCCCCTGCCTTGGGCTAAGGGCTGGGTAGAAGGGAGTTTCTGTGGCCATGCAGGTGCTCAAAGAGCCAGGGTGCTTGGCCGTGGGTCACCTCCCAGACAGATGGAAAGCTCGCAGCCGCTGTCTGCAGCCAAGTTGCTGGTGGCGCTGCCCAAGGTCTCCGAGACCTCAGTGCTTTCCTCTCCTCCCAAGGAGACCCCATCGCAGGCTTCAGTGATCTCTGGGGCACCCAGGCGTGCTTCTGTGACACCCTCAGGCATCTCCAGGAGGCTCTCACAGGTCTCAGAGGTGCCCTTGGTGGTGGTTTCACCTGTGGAGCTGCACTCGTTAGCCCCAGAGCTCCAGGCCAATCGGACGCTGGCATCGGAGCGCAACTGGGGGACCCGCCGCGTGCTCTCGGAGATGCTGCAGAGCTTCTGCCCAAAGCCCAAGGCACGCCTGCACCCTGCTGGGCCTGCTGAGCTGCCCGGAGAGCCACTGCCTCTGGAGGAGACTGACTGGTCACACTCGCAGCTGCTGGACTTGGGTGCCATCGATGCGCTCAATTTCTTCTGTGAGCAACTGCGGGTGCAGCCGTGGAGCGCCATCCGGGAAGAGGCAGCACACTCGTACCCGCCAGGGCTGGACTCAGTGGTGGCGGCACCCGATACAGTGGTGGTGGTGCCCAACACAGTGGTGCCACCACCCCAGGAGCACTGGTGCGCGGGACCTGCACTGGCGGGGCCTGTGTGGGGCAGCCAAGCAGGGCTGGGACAGCTGAACCTGCCTCTTCACCTCCAGGTACCACCCTATCCTCCGGCTGCAGGAGACCAAGGAGCAGAGGTCTTTGAGGTCTACGATAGGACTGAGGGGTGAGTGGGGACATGGGGGAGATTGGGCTGCCATCCCGCCCCAGCCCCTCGGCCTCACAAGCCTCTGCCCACCCCCAGGCCCGATGCCATCCCGGCTCTGTGCCAGCCGCACCCTGGACGGCCCCATCCGGATGCTGAAGCTGCCACTGCCACGTGTGGAGCTTCAGCCTTTCCCCCCTGACTGGCCCACGCCTGCCCGCCCACTGCCCCCGAGGCTCCTGCAGCCTGCCCTGCAGCGCTACTTTCTGCCAGAAAATGCGGACCCTGACACCTACAGCTGACCGGGCTGGTGGCCTCAGCCCGCCTGGCTCTGGGGCCTGCCATTGGTATTTGGCCAAGACCTGTGTCTGGAATAAAGCCCAGAGCCTTCCACGTGATGCTGCCTCCTTTGGAGGGCCCTGGGGCATGCAGGGAGGGCGGGCATGTGGCCTGAGCCCACAGTGGCAGTGGAAGGCAGGAGCTGCAGGCCTGGCGGAGGGGGTCAGCCTGGGCACCAGCATTTCCAGAGGGGTGGCTGGCCTAGGGCAGAAGAGACCCATAGCAGGCACGGAGCAGATGTTTTCTGCTCAAGTACTAGGTGTTGAGATGCAGGCTGACCTTAGAGAGTGTGTCCTGAGCCAGCCCACAGCCTGGTGTGGAGGGGAGGCCGGGAAGGCCTGGGCGGCCACAGGAGAAGCCTTCCAGGTTGATGCAGGTGAGACCAGGAGTTTGCAGACCTTGCTTTTTTGTTACTTTTATTCTGGAAAACAGAAGAATTGACCAAGACACTAGGAGCTTTTATCTGAGCAGCAGTGAAGGGGATCCTCTGACCCCTTTAGCCTAAAAGTCAGGAACCGGCTTGGTCCCCAAGGGCTCAGCCTCTGGGCCAGGCTCCTCTGCACCAAGTGGTTAGCAGGGCATAAAACCGGAGAAGAGAGCTGTTGCGGCGGCCCTGGGGAAAATCCTGGCTTTTGAACCTGTCTTTTGTGTTGTCTGAGCAATGATTTCTCTCCTGTATTTCTAGCCTCTGACTTTACCAGTTTGTTCTCAACGGCTCTGTGTTTAGAATCGCTCTTCCATGCCTTCCCTGTCACCCTAACCTGTGCCGTGGGCCTTATGGGGCCAGTAAGTGGCGACTCTTTCCCAGGCCAGTGCTTGAAATAGTGGTGCCACCATCCCAAGAGCCCTGGTGTGTGGGGCCACGTAGGATGGCCAAGTTGCTGGGCCAGACCTGCCTCTTCACCTCCAAGCACTACCCCACCCTCCCACTGCAGGAAGCCAAGGTTCACAGGTTTGCGATGAGACTGAGGGCTGAGTCCATCACTAGAGGACTTGACACTTTTTATCAAAGATAAGTAAACCTGGATGCCTTGATCAGTGTCCAGCAATGTCAAGGCCCCACTTTGGGCTCAAGCCTGCTGGGACAGTCCTGCAGCTGCTAGGTCACAGAGTGACCAAGGCCCTCTGATTTTTGGTCAGGACGCAGAAAAATACCAGGGTGGGCACAAGGATACTGGGGGACCCCACATGACCCACAATCACACAATATGGTAGGTCATAATAGCTTTTTTTTTTTTTTTTTTTTAAGATGGTGTCTCAGCCGGGCACGGTGGCTCACGCCTGTAATCTCAGCACTTTGGGAGGCTGAGGCAGGTGGATCACCTGAGGTCAGGAGTTCAAGACCAGCCTGGCCAACATGGTGAAACCCTGTCTTTATAAAATAAAATTAAATTAAAATTAAAAAGCTAGTGTCTTACTCTGTTGCCCAGGTTGGAGTGCAATGGCACAATCTTGGCTCACTGCAACCTCCACCTCCCAGGTTCAAGCAATTCTCCTGCCTCAGCCTCCTGAGTAGCTGGGACTACAGGCACACACCACCACACCTGGGTAATTTTTGTATTTTTGGTAGAGATAGGTTTTCACCATGTTGGCCAGGCTGGTCTGGAACTCCTGACCACAGGTGATCTGCCCACCTTGGCCTTCCAAAGTGTTGGGATTACAGGTGTGAGCCACCATGCCTGGCCTTATGGCTATCTCTAAAACAACCAAGGCAGGGGAAAAGTCCTGCCTTGGGGAGGAAACGTAGGACAGGAGAAGAGATTATAGGTGTGAGCCACCATGCCCAGTGAAACCCCATCTCTACTCAAAATACAAAAATTAGCTGGGCGTGGTGGGAGGCACCTGTAATTCCAGCTATTCAGGAGACTGAGGCAGGAAAATTGCTTGAACTTGGGAGGCGGAGGTTTCAGTGAGCCAAGATCGCACCACTGCACTCCAGCCTAGACAACAAAGCAAGACCAAAAAAATAACTATCAATCATAGCAGCTTTTTTTTTTTTTAATGAGACAGGGTCTCACTCTGTTACCCAGGCTGGAGTGCAGTGGTGCGATCACATCTCATTGCAACCTTTACTTCCTTGGGCTCACATGATCCTCCCACCTCAGCCTCCAAAGCAACTGGGACCCCAGGCATGTACCATCGTGCCCAGCTAATTTTTATATTTTTTGTAGAGACAGAGTTTCATCATGTTTTGCAGACTGGTCTGGAATTCCCAGGCTCAAGCGATCCTCCTACCTCAGCCTCCCAATGTGCTGGGATTATAGGCCTGAGCCACTGCACCTATCCTGGCAGCTACTCCTGCAGTGGGACACAGGGTGAGTACGGAATCTCTTATGAATAGTTATGTTTCCTATAAAGACACTATAAGCACAATACTGTTGATACAGAAATGGACAAACAGGCCGGGTGTGCTGGCTCACTCCTGTAATCCCAGCACTTTGGGAAGCCCAGGTGGGCAGATCACCTGAGGTCAGGAGTTTGAGACCAGCTTGGCCAACATGGTGAAACTTTGTCTCTACTAAAAGTACACAAAAATTTAGCTGGGCAGCGTGGTAGTCCAGTAGTCCCAGCTACTCGGGAGGCAGAGGCAGGAAAATTGCTTGAACCTTGGAGGCAGAGGTTGTGGTGAGCCAGGACCTTGCCATTGCCCTCCAGCCTGGGCAACAAGAGTGAAACTCCATCTAAAAAAAAAAAAAAAGACACTCGGCAGGAGCACAGAATAGATAATCCAGAAATACAACCATTTATATCTGACACTTAACACGCTTACAACCAGGCATTGCAAGGGGAAGGGATGGTTGGCATAATAAGCGGTGCTGGCATAAGAGGCTGCCTGTGCAATGGGCACAGCTGAATGGGTAAGTGCATGCAGGCTGAGGGGGTTGAGTCTTTGCGTTCAAATCCCAGACCCTCTCTACCTTCTAGCTCTGTGAACTTCAGCAAGCGACCTAAGTTCTCTAAGCCTCAGTTCCCCCATTTCTGAGAGTAGCGTAATAATGCAAAGATACTTCACAAGGCTGCTGTGAGAATTCAGTGAATTTTTTTTTTTTTGAGACAGAGTCTCGCTTTGCCTGTCACCCAGGCTGGACTGCCTCAACTGGCTGCAACCTCCACCTCCCGGATTTAAGCGATTCTTGTGCCTCAGCTCCCTGAGTAGCTGGGATTTCAGGCACCCACCACCATACCTGGCTAATGTTTGTGTTTTTAGTAGAGAAGGGTTTCACCATGTTGGTCAGGTGGTCTCCAACTTCTGACTTCAAGTGATCTGCCCACCTCCACCTCCCAAAATGCTGAAATCATAGGCATGAGCCACTGTGCCCAACCTGGATTTTTTTAAAATGTGGCAAAGACACTGTAAAATCTAAGACAAAACTCAAGATGATTACATACTTAAATACAAAATGTAAAACTATAAGCATTTTGGAAGAAATTATTAAAAATCTTCTGGACCATCACTCCTGTAGTCCCAGAACTTTGGGAGGTCAAAGCGGGTCAATCACCTGAGGTCAGAAGTTCAAGACTAGCCTGGCCAACATGGCAAAACCTCATTTTTACAAAAAGAAAATGTGCTTGAGCCTGGGAGGCCGAGGCTGCCATGAGCCATGATCTTGCCACTGCACTCCAGCCTGGGAGACAAAGTTAGACTCTGTCTCTAAAAAAAATAAGAAAGTAAAAATCTTCTGGACCTAGAGATTGAACCAGTGATTAGACATGACACCAAAAGCACCATTTATAAAAGAAAAAAGTCAGTAAACTGGATTTCATCAAATTTAAAAACTTTTGTTCTGTGAAAGACCTTGTTAAGAGGATGAAAAGATAAGCTACAGATGGGCAGAAAATGTTTGCAAACTGGAAAGGGTTTAACATCCAGAATATACAAGGAACTCTCTCAACAACAACAAAAAATCCGATTTAAGCATGTTATGCAAATGAGCTGAATGCCACTTCTCAAAAGAAGACATACAAACAGCCAACAAATATATGAAAAAAATGCTCAACATCACTAATCATCAGGAAAACGTAAACCAAAACCACAACTAAGTATCACCTCACCCCAGTTAGGATGGCTGTGATCTAAAAGAAAAACAGCAAATACTGGAGAGGATCTGGGGAAGACAAGAAACTGCTGGAGGGAATGCAAAGGATCACAGCCACTAGGGAGCGGCATGGAGGCTCCTTAAAAACTGCAGAGAGAACTACCAGATGATCCAGCAATTCCACAGCTGGGAATTTAGCCAAAGGAAAGGAAATCAGTCTATGGAAGAGATATCTGTGCCCCACGTTGATCGTGGCACTGTTCACAGTAGCCAAGATATGGAGTCAACCCAAGTGTCCAACAATAGATTAATGGATAAAGAAAATGTACGTGGCCGGGCACCGTGGTTCACACTTGTAATCCCAGCACTTTGGGAAGCCAAGGCAGGTAGATCACAAGGTCAGGAGTTCAAGACCAGCCTGGCCAAGATGGTGAAACCTGTCTCTACTAAAATACAAAAATTAGCCAGGCATGGTCGCAGGCACCTGTAATCCCAGCTACTTGGGAGGCTGAGGCAGAGAATTGCTTGAATCTGGGAGGTGGCGGTTGCAGTGAGCCAAGACTGTGCCACTGCCCTCCAGCCTGAGTGACGGAGGAAGACTCTGTCTCAAAAAGAAAAAAAAATTGTTCATATATACAATGGAATATTATTCAGCCATGAAAAGAGTAAACTCAGCCGGGCGCTGTGGCTCATGCCTATGATCCCAGCACTTTGGGAGGCTGAAGCAGGTGGTTCACCTGAGGTCAGGAGTTTGAGACCAGTCTGGCCAACATGGTGAAACAAATGAGCTGAACAACATTTCTCTCTCTCTCTCTTTTTTTTCCTGCAATGTCTAAAAAGTAGAACCCAGACATTTCTCAGAAGAAAATGAAAAAAAAAAAAAAGCTGGGCAAGGTAGCACACACCTGTAGTTCCACAGTTACACAGGAGGCTGAGGTAGGAGAATTGCTTGAACCTGGAAGTTGGAGGTTGCAGTGAGCCGAGATCACACCATTGCACTCCAGCCTGGGCAACAGAGCTAGACTCCATCTCAAAAAAAAAAAAAGAATAAAATACAATGAAATCTTGTCATTTGCAGCAAGATGGATGGAACTAGAGGACATTGTGAAATAAGGAACAAAGTTGTCTTTTTTTATGTGTGTGAGACGAAGTCTCGCTCTGTCGCCCAGGCTGGAAAGCAATGGTGTGATTTCGGCTCACTGCAACCTCCGCCTACTGGGTTCAAGTGATTCTCCTGCCTCAGCCTACAAAGTAGCTGGGATTGCAGGCTCGCACCACAACGCCCAGCTAACTTTTGTATTTTTAGTAGAGACAGGGATTCACCATGTTGGCCAGGACAGTCTCGATCTCTTGACCTCGTCATCCACCTGCCTTGGCCTCCCAAAGTGCTGGGAGTGAGTCACTGCGCCTGACCAGGAACAGAAAGTTGAATACTCCATGTTCTGATTCACAGGTGAAAGTTAAAAAAAGTTGATCTCGGGCCGGGCTCGGTGACTCAAGCCTGTAATCCCAGCCCTTTGGGAGGCCGAGGTGGGTGGATCACGAGGTCAAGAGATCGAGACCATTCTGGTCAACATGGTGAAACCCCGTCTCTACTAAAAATACAAAAAATTAGCTGGGCATGGTGACGCATGCCTGTAATCCCAGCTGCTCAGGAGGCTGAGGCAGGAGAATTACCTGAACCCAGGAGGCGGAGGTTGCAGTGAGCCAAGATCGCGCCATTGCACTCCAGTCTGGATAACAAGAGCGAAACTCCGTCTCAAAAAAAAAAAAAAAGAAAAGAAAAAAGTTGATCTCATAGAAGTAAAAACTAGAACAGAGGATACTGAGGCTGAGGCTGGGAAAGGAGGTCGGTAGGGGATAGGGAGAGGTCTGTTAAAAGTTGCCAAACTACAGCTAGATGGGAGGAATCAGTTTTGGCATTCTATACTACTGTAGGATGAATACAGCTAACAATCATATAGTTGTGAATAGCTGGAAGAAGGATATTGGATGTTCCCAACCCGAATAGATGATATGAGTGTGCTAATCACCCTGATCGGATCACTATATATTATATACGTTGAAACATCACTACATACCCTATGAATATGTATAATTATTTGTAAATTAAAAAACATCCCATTCGAAAATGGGCAAATCTGGGAATGGAGGTGTGTGCCTGTTTTTCCAGCTACTCAGCATGCTGAGGCAATAGGCTCACTTGAGCTCAGGAGTTCAAGGCTGCAGTGAGTGCATAATCGTGCCACTGCACTCCAGTCTGGGTGACAGAGGGAGATCTTCTCTCAAAAAAAGACAAGCCACCTCAAAGGGTCTTCCACTGGCCAAATCATGGACAATGTGAATATCAACATAATGAGAACACAGTATTATGCTTCTTTGAATAGAAGAGGAATCCATGAGTCCTCATTGATAAATAGGTTAAGATAAAGCTTTTCCCTACAATAAATGATAGGATTAGAAAATCGCCACTTAGGCGGGGCTTGGTGGCTCATGCCTGTAATCCCAGCACTTTGAGAGGCTGAGGTAGGTGGGCATGAGGTCAGGGGTTTGAGACCAGTCTGGCCAAAATGGTGAAACCCCGTCTCTACTAAAAATACAAAAAATTAGCCAGGTTTGGTGGCATGCACCTATAATCCTAGCTGCTCAGGAGGCTGAGGCAGGAGAATTGCTTTAACCCAGGAGGTGGAGGTTGCAGTGAGATGTGATCATACCATTGGACTCCAGCCTGGGTGACAAGAGTAAAACTCAGTCTCAAAAAAAAAAAAAAGGAAATGAAAAGAAAATCACCACTTAAGCCAGGTGCCGTGGCTCGTGCCTGTAATACCAGCACTTTGGAAGGCCAAGGCGGGCAGATCACCTGAGGTCAGGAATTTGAGACCAGTCTGGCCAAGCCAACATAGTGAAACCCCATTTCTACTAAAATATAAAAGTTAGCCAGGTGTGGTGGCACACACCTGTAGTCCCAGCTACTTGAGAGGCTGAGACAGAATTGCTTGAACCCAGGAGGTGAAGGTTACAGTGAGCCAAGATTTCGCCATTGCCCTCCAGCCTGGGTGACAGAGTGATATTGTCTCAAAAAAAACCCAACGATTTAGCAATCATCATAGTAATAATTAATTCAGAGATAGAAACAATTCATGCAAAATCTAGTGGGAGAGAGTTGAAAAAGGAACAGGTATAGAAAGTCTCGAAGAATCTCCCCATAAACGATGCATTCAATGTGAAGGGCAGAAGAATGACTTGGCAGTGGAGAAGGCTGGCCAGCCACCTTAATCAGGGTTCAGAATGAGCCAGTCCTGGCACAAGCTGGTGCTGCATGCCACCTGATTCTTTCGTGATGCCAAAAAGCAATCCAGCTTCGCCTCTGGGTTGCTCTCATCCAAAGTGTGTAACCTGAACAAAACCAGGGGGCAACCAGACAGCCTGCAGGCGAGGAATATTCCACCAGCTTCTGGTCAGTGAGCTTTAAGAGTCAAGGGAATGAAAGTCAAAGGCTGGAGAACTGTTCCTGATTGAAGGAGACAGAAGAGACTCAGACACACCTTTTGTGGAAAGGTCAGCATCGTGGTAACAGGTGTGATTTGGGAACTTCCTCGCGGTCTCTGGGCCAAGGGTATATGGGAGTTCTTTGCGCAGTTCTTGTAACTATTCTGTAACTTTTTTTTTTTTTTTTAGGAAAGAGGTCTCACTCTGTTGCCCAGGCTGGAGAGCAGCGGTGCGACCACAGCTCATTGCCACCTCGACCTCCCGGGCTCAAGCAATCCTCCTGCCTCAGCCTCCTGAGTAGCTGAGACAGCAGGCATGCACCACTATGCCCAGCCTGTAACTTTGAAATTAGTTCCAAAAAGGTTGGCCATTTATCTCGGGAATTTTTAAGACTCCCTACCTGGTGGGGACTGTGGCCGCTCCTGGAACCATCAAAGCCAGGGCTTGCTTGTCAGCTGTTGGATACCATTAGGGCCTGAAGGTGCACATTTTTGTCTCAGTCACAAGTATCCACCAGAGGGCATTATTTACCTAGATGGTCCATAATACATATTCCAATCATTTCGTGAAGGTTTTCAACTCGTGGCCTGGATCTGTGTGTCTCAAGCATGTGGTTTCCTTTGGAGAGGTGGGCGCTTTCTTGGACTCAGACCTTCTTCCTCAATTTCCTTGGAGCTTCCATGCAAATTTAAATCAGGATTGAGAGACAACATAGTGCCCTTCCTCCATCTTCCCTGGGGTGAGTCCCAGCTCTTGGAATGTATGATATGCTAAATCAGGCATGCTGCTCTGTGAGTGGCTTCATCCCAGTCCTTCGTGTGAAATAAAAGTAACATAAGGCTGGGCCCAGTGGCTCATGATGGTAATCCCAACACTTTGGGAGGCCAAGGTGGGTGGATCACTTGAGGTCAGGAATTCAAGACCAGTGTAGCCAACATGGTGAAACTATCTCTACTAAAATACAAAAATTTGCCTGTAATCCCAGCACTTTGGGAGGCCAAGGCGGGTGGATCACGAGGTCAAGAGATCGAGACCATCCTGGTCAACATGGTGAAACCCCGTCTCTACTAAAAATACAAAAATTAGCTGGGCATGGTGGCACGTGCCTGTAATCTCAGCTACTCAGGAGGCTGAGGCAGGAGAATTGCCTAAACCCAGGAGGCAGAGGTTGCCGTGAGCCGAGATCGCGCCATTGCACTCCAGCCTGGGTGACAAGAGCCAAACTCCATCTCAAAAAAAAAAAAATTAGTCACCCAGGGTGGCACACACCTGTAGTCCCTGCTAGTCTGGAGGCTGAGGCAGGAAAATCACTTGAACCTGGAAGGCAGAGGTTGCAGTGAGCCGAGATCATGCCACTGCACTCCAGCCTAGGTGACAGAGCAAGACTGTCTCAAAAATTAAAAAAATAACAAGCTGGTAAGGGGGTTATAAGCTATGTAAAAGTAAAGTGTAACAACCCATAAATCAAGGAATAAATGGAAAAAAGTAACAACCCTATATTAGAACAGAAGGAAGGTCTCAAATCAATAACTTCAGCTTCTACTTTAAGAAACTAGAAAGAGAATGCCAAACTAAACCCGAAGTAAGCAGAAGAAAGAATAGCAAGGTCAAAGCGGTATCAGTGAAATGGAAAAAGAATACAGGCCAGGCCCGGGGGCTCACATCTGTAATCCCAGCAGTTTAGGAGGCCAAGGCAGGTAGATCACCTGAGGTCAGGAGTTCAAGACCAGCCTGGCAACATGGTAAAACCCTGTCTCTACTAAAAACACAAAAATTAGCTGGCCGTGGTGGTGGGTGCCTGTAATCCCAACTACTTGGGAGACTAAGGCAGAAGAATTGCTTGAACCCAGGAGGCGGAGCTTGCAGTGAGCTGAGATCGCATCTTTGCACTCCAGTCTGGGCAACAGAGCGAGACTCTTTCTCAAAAAATAAAAAGAAAAGGAACAAAATAGAGAAAAATAAATGGATCCAAAAGCTGGTTCTTTAAAAAGACCAATCAAATTGACAAACCACTGGTGAAACTGACAAGAAAGAAGACACAAATTGTCACTATCAGGAATGAGAGGACAGCATCAGTACAGAGTCTGTAGATGCTGAAAGGACAATAAGGCGATGATGTCATTAACAACTTTGTGCCAATGAATTTGACAGTTTAGGTGAAATGGACCAATTCCTTGAAACACAAGAACTACCAAAAGTCACCCAGGAAGCAAACAACCAGAATAGCCATAGATCTATTAAATGAATTGACTTTTTAGTTGAAGATATTCCCAGAAAGAAAATTTCAGGCCCTGGTGGCTTTGCTGGAGATTCCACCAAATGTTTAGGGAAGAAATGATACCAGTTCTACAGAAGCTCCTCCAGAAAATTTAAGAGGGGAAAATATTTTCCCGATCCTTCTAAGGTCAACATTTCCCTGATACCAAAAGCAGAAAAAGACATTACCAAAAAAAAAAAAAAAAAAAACACAGACAGACAAAATATTCCTCGTGGACAAAGATGGAAAATTCTAAACAAAATCTTAGCAAATGAATACAGCTATATACAAAAACTAAAATCTAAATGATGACCAAGGGGAGATTATAACAGGAATATTAGGCTGGTTTAACTTTAGAAACTCAGTCAAGCCGGGTGGGGCGGCGCGTGCCCCCTGGGAAGAGTTTTCTTTCACCGTTATCCTTCAAGGGCTCCTGGGTGTGGTGTGATGCTGCTGCAGCTGTGCACATTTGGGTGGTTCCAGCATATCTTGCAGACTTGTTTGTAAATCAGGTTGAGACTTTCTCTTCCTCTGATGATGGGTACCACGGAATGTGTAAGAACTCACAGACAGGCCCTGAGGAAGAGGAGGCAGTGTGACAAGTGCTGGCATTGGAGAAGGCTTCTGTGTCCCCACGTGCAGTTGCTGCTACCTCCCAGATCTGGCGGGGGCCCAGCCGCTCATTTGGTGACAGACCTATGACACAGGCCCAGCCCTATGTCTAGGTGAGTCAGACAACATGGATTTCACGAAGGAGGCTCAGGCACCCCGCTGAGAATTTATTTACTTATTTATTAATTTTTTATTGCATTTTAGGTTTTGGGGTACATGTGAAGAACATGCAGGATTGTTGCATAGGTACACACGTGGCAGTGTGATTTGCTGCCTTCCTCCACATCACCTGTATCTGGCATTTCTCCCCATGCTATCTCTTCCCAACTCCCCACCCCCCACTGTCCCTCCCCTGTTTCCCCTCAACAGACCCCAGTGTGTGATGCTCCCTTCCCTGTGCCCATGTGTTCTCATTGTTCAACACCCGCCTATGAGTGAGAACATGCAGTGTTTGATTTTCTGTTCTTGTGTCAGTTTGCTGAGAGTGATGGTTTCCATGTTCATCCATGTCCCTACAAAGGACACAAACTCATCGTTTTTTTGTGGCTGTATAGTATTCCATGGTGTATATGTGCCACATTTTCCCTGTCCAGTCTGTCATCGATGGGCATTTGGGTTGGTTCCAGGTCTTTGCTATTGTAAACAGTGGTGCAATGAACATTCATGTGCATGTGTCCTTATAGTAGAACGATTTATAGTCCTTTGGATATATACCTAGTAATGGGATTGCTGGGTCAAATGGAATTTCTATTTCTAAGGCCTTGAGAAATTGCCACACTGTCTTCCACATGGTTGAACTAATTTATACTCCCACCAGCAGTGTAAAAGTGTTCCTATTTCTCCACATCCTCTCCAGCATCTGTTGTCTCCAGATTTTTTAATGATCGCCATTCTAACTGGCGTGAGATGGTATCTCAAAATAGTTTTGATTTGCATTTCTCTAATGACCAGCGATGATGAGCATTTTTTCATATGTTTGTTGGCCTCTTGTATGTCTTCTTTTGTAAAGTGTCTGTTCATATCCTTTGCCCACTTTTGAATAGGCTTGTTTGTTTTGTTCTTGTAAAGCTGTTTTAGTTCTTTGTAAATTCTGGATATCAGCCCTTTGTCAGATGGTTAAACTATTCACTCTAATGACTGTTTCTTTTGCTGTGTAGAAGCTCTGGAGTTTGATTAAGTCCCATTTGTCTATTTTGGCTTTTGTTGCCAATGCTTTTGGTGTTTTGGTCATGAAGTTCTTGCCTATGCCCATGTCCTGAATGGTTTTGCCTAGATTTTCTTCTAGGGTTTTTATGGTCTTAGGTCTTATGTTTAAGTCTTTAATGCATCTGGAGTTAATTTTAGTGTAAGGTGTCAGGAAGGGGTCCAGTTTCTGCTTTCTGCACATGGCTAGCCAGTTTTCCCAACACCATTTATTAAACAGGGAGTCCTTTCCCCATTGCTTGTTTTTGTCAGGTTTGTCAAAGATCAGATGGTTGTAGATGTGTGGCATTGCCTCCGATGCCTCTGTTCTGTTCCACTGGTCTATATCTCTGTTTTGGTACCAGTACCATGCTGTTTTGATTACTGTAACCTGTAGTATAGTTTGAAGTCCTGTAGTGTGATGCCTCTAGCTTCGTTCTTTTTGCTTATAATTGTCTTGGCTATGTGGGCTCTCTTTTGATTCCATATGAAGTTTAAGGTGGTTTTTTTCCAGTTTTGTGAAGATGGTCATTGGTAGCTTGATGGGGATAGCATTGAATCTGTAAATTACTTTGGGCAGTATGGCCATTTTCACAATATTGATTCTTCCTAACGATGAACATGGAATGTTTTTCCATCTGTTTGTGTCCTCTCTTATTTCGTTAAGCAGTGGTTTGTAGTTCTCCTTGAAGAGGTCCTTTACGTTCCTTGTTAGTTG
>CM052663.1:89290941-89315913 GCA_028533165.1 Leontopithecus rosalia
GCTCCATCAATTCACTTATATTCCTCTCTAAGCTGTTTATTCTTGTTAGCATTTTGTCAGATCTTTTTTCAAGGTTCTTAGATTCTTTGCATTGGGTTAGAACATGTTCTTTTAGCTCAGAGAAGTTTCTTACTACCCACCTTCTGAAGCCTGTTTCTGTCAATTCATCACACTCATTCTCCATCCAGCCTTGTTCCCTTACTGGCGAGGAGTTGCGATCCCTTGTAGGAGGAGAGGCGTTCTGGTTTTGGGTGTTTTCATCCTTTTTGTGCTGGTTTATTCCCATCTTTGTGGATTTATCCACCTGTCATCTTTGTGGTTGATGACTTTCAGATTGGGTCTCTGAGTGGATGTCCAGTTTGTTGATGATGAAGTTATTTCTTTCTGTTTCTTAGTTTTCCTTCTAATAGTCAGGCCCCTCTGCTGTAGGACTGCTGAGATCCACTCCAGGCCCTGCTTGCCTGAGGATCACCTGCAGTGGCTGCAGAACAGTGTTGCTGCCAGTTTCTTCTTCTGCTATCTTTGTCCCAGAAGGATATCCACCAGATGTCAGTCTGAGCTCTCCTTTATGAGGTGACTCTTTGGCTATATGGGGGTCAGAGAGCTGCTTGAGGAGATAGTCTGTCCTTTATAAGAGCTCTAGTGCTGAGCTATGAGCTCCATTGTTCATTCAGAGCTGCTGGGCAAGTACGTTTAAGTCTGCTGCAGCAGAACTCATAAACGCCCTTTTCTTCCCCCCAGATTCTCTGTCCCAGAGAGTTAGGGCTTTATTTATAAGTTTCTGTCATGCTGCTGCCTTTTTTCAGGGCTGCCCTGCCCAGCGAGGAGGCAGCCTAGTTACAGTGTGCCTGCAGAGGCTTTGCTGAGCTGCTGTGGGCTCCTCCCAGCTGCCATGTGAACTTCCCTGCAGTCCTGTTTATAAAGGTAAAGTTAGAACTGCCTCAGTAATGGTGGCCCATCTCTGTAATGGTGGACTCTCTCTGTAATGGCGGGCTGCCTCAGCAATGGCAGACTATCTCTGTAGTGGTGGACTGCCTCGGTAATGGCAGACACCCCTCCCCCACAGAGCTGGACTGTACCAGGTTCAGCTGTGCTTGCTGTGAAACTCTCAATCCAGAGTGTTTCAGATTGCTGTTTTTTTCAGGGGGGTGGGACCAGCCGAGTCTGATCACCTGGCTCTCTACCTCAGACCCCCTTTTTTTTCTTTTTCAGTTCAACGGGCGACTCTATCTCCCAGGTGTTCCAGTTGCCTGTTGAAAAAGCACCAGGATCTGTGTGATTTCCTGTGCGGCAACCCACTGCACCAGCTGAAACAGCCGTGCTGGGATTTGTGGCACTTTTTTACCTGGGAATCTCCCGGCCTGGCTCCGTTTCAGTCCATTTTTTATCAGTTGAATGGGCAACTCTGTCTCCCAGGAGCTCCAGTTGCCAGCTAAAATGGCACCTGGACCCGAGTATTTTGTGCAGAGACAGGCCACACTGGCCAAAACAGCCACGCTGGTGACCCGTGGGGTGCCTCTGCCAGGGAATCTCCTGGTCTGTGGGCAATAAAAATCCATCTGGAAATGTGGCGTCCACTCACCCTCTGTGCTTTCACTGGGAGCTGCAATCCTGAGCTGCTCCTAATTGGCCATCTTGGCTCCTCCCTCGAGAAATTTTTTTAATTTTTAAAATTTCTGTTACTTATCTATCATCTAACTATCCACCTATGTAACTACTTATCTATTTTTTGGCTCAAGGTCTCACTGTCGCCTAGGCTGGAGTACATGGCTCTCTGCAGCCCTGACCTCCTGGGCTCAAGTGATGCTCCCACCTCAGCCTCCCGAATAGCTGGGACTACAGGTATGCACCACCATGCCTGGCAATTCTTTCTTTTTTTGAGATTGAGTCTCACTGACTCTATTGCTCAGGCTATAGTGCAGTGGTGTGATCCTGGCTCATTGAAACCTCTGCCTTCCAAGTTCCAGTGATTCTTATGCCTCAGCCTCCTGAGTAGCTGGAATTACAGGCACACACCACCATGCCTGGCTAATTTTTGTATTTTTAGTAGAGAAGGGGTTTCATCATGTTTTTCAGGCTGGTCTCAAACTCTTGGCCTCAAGTGATCTGCCTGCCTTGGCCTCCCAAAGTGCTGGGATTACAGGTGTGAGCCACTGCACCTGGCCATCAGCTAATTTTTGTAAATGCTTTTGTAGTGATGGGAGTCTTACTACGTTGCCCAGGCTGCAACTCTTCTCTGAGTTTGATGAATTGTTGTTCTAGTGAATTATCAAGCCTGAGTGAACAACAGGGACTTCTGAATGTGTAGCCAGTTGGTTGGAAGTTAAGGTGGCCCTGGAATTTGTAGCCAGTTGGGTGGAGGTTAGGGTGACCCTGGAAATCCCCAAATTTGTGGCTGGTGTCTGAAGTGAGAGCAGTTTTGTGGCAGACTGTCCCTGCAACCCAAGAAGTATGGCCTAACTCCAGGCAGTTAGTTTCAGAAGTCACTGCAGAAGGTAAATTGGCACAACCCTTTTGGAAAGTTGTTTGGCATAAGCTAGTAAAAGTAAACATGGCCAGGCTCAGTGGCTCACACCTGTAATCCCAGCATTCTGGGAGGCCAGGACGGGTAGATCATGAGGTCAGGAGTTCAAGACCAGCCTGGCCAAGATGGTGATTTTTAATCTCTATTAAAAATACAAAAAAATTAGCTGGACTTGGTGGTGGGCACCTGTAATCCCAGCTACTCGGGAGGCTGAGGGAGTAGAATCACCTGAACCCAGGAGGCAGAGGTCGCAGTGAGCTGAGATCGCTCCATTGCACTTCAGCCTGGGTGACAGAGCAAGACTCTGTCTCAAAAAAAAAAAAAAAGTGAACATGCGCATAGCCCCAATCCTAGAGACACTCCTGCACGTGTACACCTGGAGACATTAAATAATGTTCTTAGCAGTATTTTTCTCTTTTTTTTTTGAGACAGAGTCTTGCTCTGTCACCCAGGCTGGATTGCAATGGAGTGATCTTGGCTCACTGCAACCTCTGCCTCCTGGTTTCAGGTGGTTCTCCTGCCTACGCCTTCTGAGTAGCTGGGATTACAGGCACGTGCCAGCACGCCCGGCTAATTTTGTATTTTTTTAGTAGGGACAGGGTTTCACCATGTTGGCCAGCCTGGTCTTGAACGCCTGATCTCCAGCGACCCGCCTACTGTGGCCTCCCAAAGTGCTAGAATTACAGGTATAAGCCATAGCACCTGGCCCTGCATTTTTAATAATAGCAAAAATTGGAAATAATCCTAACATCCAGAAACACTAAAATGGATGTATACATTCTGGCATAGTCACACAATGGAATAATGCACAGCAATGAAAATAATCAATCTTACAAAGATAATAATGAGTGAAAGTAGGTCATGGTAAGCATGGTGGCTCACGCCTGTAATCCCAGCACTTTGGGAGGCTGAGGCAGGCAGATCACCTGGTCAGGAGGTCAAGACCAGCCTGGCCAACACGGCAAAAGCCCATCTCTACTAAAAATACAAAAATTAGCCAGGCATGGGTGGCAGGCACCTGTAATCCCAGCTACTCAGGAGGCCGAGGCAGGAGAACTGCTGGAACCCAGGGGGTGGTGGTTGCAGAGAGCCAAGACCATGCCACTGCACTCCAGTTTAGGCGAGAGGGCAAGACTCCGTCTCAAAAAAAAAAAAAAAAAGAAAGAGAGGAGCCCATGGGCCAAAGCCTTTCCTGGAGTCCAGGTGTCAGTTACCCAAGCAGGTTTTCATAAGGAGTTCTAATTAGCCTGCTTAGAGCAAGCAGGAATGAGTTCTATGGATGTGTGTTGTGACTGAGAGGTGGTCACTGCAGCAGCTTGTCATGCAGTCTATGCAGGGTGTGGGGGTCTGTGGGGCAAGTCAACTAGGTTGTGTGTAGATGTCCCTTATTTAACCAGGAGGTGGTTGAATAAGGCAGGTATCTGGTTCAATCCCATTGAAGAACTGGAGGAGGAAGAGAACTGGAAACTGTGACAAGGGTGACTGAGCCTCGATTCTGGTCTAAGAAAATCCAACTTATATTCAAAATAGATGGCAAAGCAAAATGAAATTGCAATTCACTACGCTTCCCATTCATTTTGAGCTCTTGAAGGTTCCCCTGACTTTCTTGTAAGTTCAGTGTATATTTTAAAGGGTGTTTCTTGTATCTTCCCTCATATTTCTAGATTGCAGTAAGGGTTTTTAAGACTATTTGGTCTACTACATGGTTAGAAGAGAAAAGTCTCTCCTAATTCTTTTTTTCCATACATTTGAGTTTTTTCTTGCTTATTAGATTTCCTGGAAGTTCTAACTTTCCTCTCATGTTTTTCTTCTTTGTCATATTTATTTATTTATTTTTATTTATTTAGAGATGGAGTCTCACTGTCACAGGCTGGAATGCAGTGGCACAATCTTGGCTCATTGCTACCTCTGCCTCCTAGGTTCAAGCTACTCTCCTGCCTCAGCTTCCCAAAGAGCTGGGTTTACAGGTGTGCACCACCATACCCAGCTAACTTGTATTTTTAGTAGCAACGGGGTTTCACCATATTGGCCAGGCTGGTCCTAAACTCCTGACCTCAAGTGATCCGCCCACCTTGGCCTCCCAAAGTGCTGGGATTATAGGTGTGAGCCACTGTGCCCAGCCCTATTTTGTCTTTCATTTTGGATATATTCTGGACTTTAACTTGCCAAACACTAATTCAATCTTCAACCACGTTCATTCTCCCATTGGTTTTGTTGTGTTGTGTTGTATTATATTATTTGAGACAGAGTTTCACTCTATCCCCCACGTTGGAGTACAGTGGTATGATCTTGGCTCACTGCAACCTCCACTGCCTCCCAGGTTCAAATGATTCTCCTGCCCCAACCTCCTGAGTAGCTGGAATTACAGGCACATGGCCCCGTGCCAGGCTAATTTCCTGTGTTTTTAGTAGAGATGGAGTTTCAGCATGTTGGCCAGGCTGGTCTCAAACTCCTGACCTCATAATCTGCTTGCGTTGACCTCCCAAAGTGCTGTGATTACAGGTGTGAGCCACTGGGCCCAGTTCTCCCATTGGTTTTAAATGCAGCAATCATGATTTCAGTGTTCAATATATCTTTGTTCTCTGATTGCTCCTTTATCATGAAGTCTGTTCTTGTTTTATGGGTGCAATATCTTCCCGAATTTTCAGAGCATAGTAATTAGAATTCTTTAAAAGTTCTGGGCCAGGAGCAGTGGCTCAAGCCTGTAATCCCAGCACTTTGGGAGGCCAAGGCGGGTGGATCACGAGGTCAAGAGATCGAGACCATCCTGGTCAACATGGTGAAACCCCGTCTCTACTAAAAATACAAAAAATTAGCTGGGCAGGGTGGTGCATGCCTGTAATCCCAGCTACTTGGGAGGCTGAGGCAGGAGAATTGCCTGAACCCAGGAGGCAGAGGTTGCGGTGAGCCGAGATTGTGCTATTGCACTCCAGCCTGTGTAACAAGAGCGAAACTCCATCTCAAAAAATAAAAATAATAATAATAGATAAATAGTTGCGGTGAGCCGAGATTGTGCTATTGCACTCCAGCCTGTGTAACGAGAGCGAAACTCCATCTCAAAAAATAAAAATAATAATAATAGATAAATAAAAGTTCTGGCCAGGCACAGTGGCACATACCCATAATCCCAGCACTTTGGGAGGCCAAGGCAGGCAGACTGCTTGAGCTCAAGAGTTCAAGACCACTCTGGGTAACACAGTGAAACCCCATCTCTGCAAAAAACACAAAAAAATAGCCAGATATGGTGGTACACGCCTGTGGTCTCGACTACTCAGGAGGCTGAGGTGGATCACTTGAGCCTGAGAAGTGGAGGTTGCAGTGAGCCAAGATTGCTCCACTACAGTCCAGCCTGGGTAAAGAAATGAGATTCTGTCTCAAAAATAAATAAAAGTTCCCTTCTGCTTCACATATTGTATTACCTCTGGAAATAAGTATATGCCTTTGGTTTACTTAATATCTAGTGATTCTTGTTTTTTTGTTCATATTAATTAGTGATATCAGTTGATCAATTTGGGTGGCATCATGGGTTTCCTCGTATTCAGGAAGGTAATTTTCTGCAGCAGTTCTCTTTCCTAAACAGAGAGTTGTCTGTGGGCTCATGGGTGAGTGCTAGAAAGCCAAAAGGCTGCAAATAGGGTTGCCAGATAAAATACAGGATATCCAGTTAAATTTGAATAGAGGATACAGTAGTTACTGCTTGTCTGAAATTCAAATTTTACTGTACAGGATACAGTTACATTTGAATTTCAGACAAACGGGATACAGTTAAATTTGAATTTCAGACAAATAACAAATAGTTTTTGGTATCAGTGTGTCCCAGATGGGTGCCCTCTTTTTAACGGCTCTGAGATACAGTTTAAATACAATCAACCCATTTACAGTGTGCAATTTAAATGTTTTTAGTATATTCAGAGTTGTGCAACAACCAGCATAATTTAACTTTAGAACATTTTCAACATCCAAAAAAGAAAGCCTGAATCCATTGTCCCCGTCAGCTCAGGTTGCCACAAAACGCTGTAAACTGGGTGGCTTAAACTTGGACAGAAATTTCTCTCACATTTTTGGAGACCGGGAAGAAGTCCAAGATCAAGGTACTGACTGATCTGGTTTTGGTGAGTGCTCCTCCACTTCCTTGGAGGCCCCAACTCTAATGCAGTCACACTGGGCTTAGGACTTGAGCATATAAGTTTTCTGGAGGGACACTGTTCAGTCCATAGCACCCACTAACAGTCACTCCTGCTCTCCTGCCCTATCCTTCTCTTGACAACTAGTCATTTACTTTGTCTCCATGGACTGTCTATTCCACATGCCTGGTCATGGGATGGTATGTGATTTCTTGTGATTTCCTTCTTCCACTTAGCCTGAGTTTTTGGAGTTCATATACACTGTGGCACGTCAGTACTTTGCTCCTTTTTACAGCTGAATAATATTCCTTTGCATGGATATGTCCGTTTGTTTACCCATTCATCAGCTGATCCACATTTGGATTGTTTCCACCTTTTGACCACTGTGAATAGTGCTACTTACACATTCATGTTTCTGTGTGGTTTTCAGTTTTCATTTCTCTTGACTACATACCTAGGAGTGGAATTGCTGGACCATGAGATAACTCTGTGTTTGACTTTTTGAGAAGCTGACAAAATGTTTTCCACAGCGGCTGCTTCATTTTAGTCTCACCAGCAATGTATGACGGTTCCAACTTCTCCACATCCTCATCAACAGCTGTTTAATGTCTTTTTTATCATAGCCATTCTAGTGGGTTTTGCACCTATAATGTCTGCTACACCCTACTTTGCAATATATATGAACACTACCCAAGGTTTGCTCTCAGGACAGCTTTGTTAAGAACCTGTGCAAGCACCCGAAGGCACAAAATCGTCAGATTCACCAGGGTAGAAATGAAAAAGAAAAAAATAAAATAAAAAATAAAAAAAATAAAAAAAAAGAACCTGTGCAAGCAAGGCACCATGAAGCTTAAATTTTATTACCTTCAAGTACTATTTTTTTTTTTTGAGACAGAGTCTCACTCTGTCACTCAGGCTAGAGAGTAGTGGCGAAATCTCCACTCACTATGACCTTCCTCTACCAGGTTAGATTCTTCTGCCTCAGCCTCCCAAAGTAGCTGGGAGTACAGGCACATACCACTATGCCTGTCTACTTTTTGTATTTTTGGTAGAAACCAGGTTTCATCATGTTGGCCAGGCTGGTCTCGAACTCCTGGTCTCAAGTGATCCACACCTGCCTCAGCCTCCTAAAGTGGTGAGATTGCCGGCATGAGCTACTGCACCCGGCCTAATTTACTGTTATTTAATTTTCGAGATGGAGTCTCCCTCTGTTGCCCAGGCTGGAGTGCAGTGGCGCAATCTCAGTTCATTGCAACCTCCTCCTCCTCGGTTCAAGCAATTCTCCTGCTTCAGCATCTCAGGTAGCCAGGACTACAGGCATGTGCCACCACACCCGGCTACTTTTTATATATTTTTTTAGTAGAGCAGGGTTTCAACATGTTGCCCAAGCTGGTATCGAACTCCTGACCTCAGATGATCTGCGCACCTCAGTCTCCCAAAGTGCTGGGATTACAGGAATGAGCCACCGCACCTGGCCTAAGTACTGGTATCTTGAAGGAGGTGGACAGAAACCAAGCAGCCATGGATGGTGGCTGGGCTGGGTCTCTTGGTAAGTTGCCCAGGGAAGATAACTCTGACAAGAAGTAGCCAGCTTGTGTACAGCTGAGGAAAGAGCATTCCAGGCAGAAGAGACAAGTGCAAAGACCGCGAGGCCAGAAAGGCCACCAGAGTTGTTTGGTTCTGTGTCGGCAGGTGCCCAAATAATGCTGGAGGGAATGTCCTTCTTTTGCCTCCCTTCCTCCCCAGTCTGTGTGTCTCTAGGTTGCTGCTCCTCCTATAGCAGAGGATACGTGAAGAACTGGAGTTCTTTCCTGCGACAGCCTCCAATAATGGTAGAGAGAAACTGTCTTCTGCCAGGACCATGGGGCCGGGAGGGCCCAGTGCCTCTTTCCCAGCTGCTCTGAGAAAATCAGCCAGTGGCAGGTGGAAATGATGTGGAGGCAGAGAGGGCTCCAGAGAGCTCCTGGATACAGCAGTACCTGGAGCGGGTTCCCTCCAAACCTCCATTTACTAAGTTTCCCTTCGTGCAAGTCAGTTCGAGTTGCGTTTGTGACTTGCGACTGAAGACGCCCTGACAAATGCCCCCACTGGGGCCCCGTGCTGCGCCGTCCCCGGGAGGCCCAAGCTTCTCGTTGGCTGTGCCAGCCTGGATACGGGCAGGCCTTCCTCCCGAGAGCCTGGGGCAGCTCCTCCAGGCAGCCCCTCGCCGGCCGGACAGCCGGGGCTAGGAGCCGGGGCGCGGACCTCAGACCTTCAGGGCTCCCGAGGCCGGGGCTGACCAGGTTCGGCGTGGCCAGCGCCCAGTGGGACGCCCCGGCCGACCCGGCCGAGGACCCACGGAGGTTTCCAGCGGGTGTGGACGCGGGACGCGACGGATCGCGCCAGGCCTCGGCGCCCAGGGCTCCGGACCTCCCAGCACCCCCGGCTCCGGACCTCCCAGCACCCCCGGCTCCGGACCTCCCAGCTCCCCCGGCTGCGGACCTCCCAGCTCCCCCGGCTCCGGACCTCCCAGCTCCCCCGGCTCCGGACCTCCCAGCTCCCCCGGCTGCGGACCTCCCAGCACCCCCAGCCGACCTCCGCAGCTTCCGCCAGACGCCGAGACCCACAACGCCCCGCGCGGGCCCTGGTCCCGCCCCACACGCCGGCCCCGCCCCTTCGAGCCTAGAGCGCAGCCTCGGATTGGCCGCTGCGGCCTTCGCTCCTCTTGTGGGCGGAGCTGCGTGTCCCTCGGCGAACCCCGGAGTGGAGCCGGGTTCCGGGCGGGTGGCCGCCGAGGTCCGCTCGGGATGGGGGAGGCCGCGGCTGGCGCGGGGGCGTCGGCGGCGACGGAGGCAGACCCGGAGGCTGAGGTGGTGAAGCTGCTGCCCTTCCTGGCGCCCGGCGCGCGGGCGGACCTGCAGGCGGCGGCGGTGCGGCACGTGCTGGCGCTGACCGGCTCCGGGCCCGGCCGCGTGCTGCTGGCGGGGCAGGCGGCGCTGCTGCGGGAGCTGGCGGACCTGGCGCCGGCCTCCGCCCCGGCCCGCGACGCCGCCCGCGCGCTTGTGAACTTGGCCGCCGACCCCGGGCTGCACGAGCCGTTGCTGGCGGCCGACCCCGGGCTGCCCGCGCGCCTGCTGGGCCGCGCGTTGGACCCGCAGTGGCCCTGGGCGGAGGAGGCGGCCGCCACGCTGGCCAACCTCAGTCGCGAGCCGGAGCCGTGTGCCGCGCTGATGGCGGCGCTGGCGGCCGCGGAGCCAGGAGACTCGGTCCTGGAGCGGCTGGTGCGCGCGCTGTGCACGCCCGGCTATAACGCCCGCGCGCCCCTGCACTACTTGGCGCCGCTGCTCTCCAACCTCAGTCAACGCCCTGCGGCGCGGGCCTTCCTACTGGACCCCGACAGGTGAAGCCTAGGGCGCCTGTGCGGGCGGGGAAGGGACAGCAGTTAGCGGGGACGGCCCCGAGTGACTCCTCCCATCCCAACAGGTGCGTGGTCCAGCGGCTGCTACCCCTTACCCAGTGCCCTGACTCCTCTGTGCGCAGGGGCGGGGTGGTGGGGACGCTTCGGAACTGCTGCTTCGAGCACCGTGAGTGGTGGCTGCGGCGGCGGGACATTGCCAGGGGTCGGGACTGGACACCGGGGCTCCTCTGGACCAGTCTCCATTCTCATGTCCCCACCCCTGCCGTCCCTCAGGACATCACGAGTGGTTGCTTGGACCTGAGGTGGATATTCTCCCCTTTTTGCTCCTGCCCTTGGCTGGGCCTGAGGATTTCTCCGAGGAAGAGATGGAACGTGAGTGACTAGTGTGGAGCCTCAGAGTTGGCCGGAGAGGAGGGAGGCCAGTGGAGGGAGAGAGAGGTGTCCAGTCCACGCCACAGGCCCCTTCTGAAACCTTGCAGCAGTGAGTTGCTGAGCACAGGTAGGGCTTACACAGGCAGAGCCTGGCGCACTCCCCAGCTCGGGGACGCAGTGGCTCCTATATTCACCCCTAGGGCTGCCTGTCGATCTGCAGTACCTGCCGCCAGACAAGCAGCGAGAGCCTGATGCAGACATCCGCAAGATGCTTGTTGAAGCCATAATGCTGGTGAGCAGGATCCCTGCTGCATAAACACCACCCCGACACACACGAGCACGCTGACATCTGGGTAACCTCTTCCACCTCCTCAGCTGACAGCCACAGCACCAGGTCGGCAGCAGGTGCGGGATCAGGGAGCCTACCTGGTCCTTCGAGAGCTGCACCGCTGGGAGCCAGAGTCCGACGTGCGGACGGCTTGTGAGAAGCTAATCCAGGTTGGTGCAAGGTTGGAGATTCTGGGGAAGGGGTGATTATAGCTGGCCAGCTGCTCACCTGCCTCCCATCTGGCAGGTGCTTATTGGAGATGAGCCTGAATGTGGCATGGAAAACCTGCTGGAAGTCCAGGTGCCTGAGGATGTGGAACAGCAGCTGCAGCAGCTGGATCACCAGGAGCAGGAACAGTTGGAGCGGGAGCTGGCTCCTGAGCCATGGGTGGAGAGGGCCACACCCACCTGAGGCCCCTGCAGCCAGACACCAGCTCCAGGGCCCCCTTTGCCAGGCTTTCCCAGACCAGGCCTTCCTGCAGCTGCCTACAGGCCCCTTGGGTCCCCTTGCTCAGAGACTGTGCCCTGCTGAGAAGCAGAGCTACACTTAAGCTGCAGTAAGGATTGGAGGCACTTCCCAGCCCTTTGCCCTGTTGCTACCAGCAAGAATGAAAGTTGCTTAGAACAGCACTGTGAGACAGGTACCGTGACTCAGCTGCCTGTGCAAAAGGTGGAGGTGGCAAGTGGATGGCCACAGAGCCATGAGAGACTTCCTGGGCATGGTGTGGGGACTGGACAGAAAACCACTGCAAGCCCCAAGGAGCCAGCTGGAGTTTCTCAATCCCAAGGCACTGCAGGGTCTGGCCAGACATGGGCACATAGGTACAAGTGGTGTTTTGTCAGTTCCCTCCCTGTGGCTCTCAGCTCCCCACTCCCTGAGACCTGGTCTCAAAGGGCTGACCCAGCCATACCTAGATCCTGGGGTCTTCCTGGGACTCTGCCTCCCTGCTTGACCTATGCTGCAGGACCCTGTCCTTAACCCTTTTCAGCTCCTTAAGTCTCCGTTTCCCAGTCTTAGTCTCAAGCTAGGCCATCTCCCTGGTCAGCAGCTTTGAGCCTGGGTCACTCTCCCTAGCCTACCTACCTCTGCCAAGAGCCTCCAGATGTGCCTACAGCCTGGCCCCTGCCCAAGCCTCCCCCACTCCCCTCTGCCCCTGTGGTAGAGCCCATGCTGGGCCCAGGGGCCTTACCTGATTCTCTCCTGGACCTGTGTGCATACCCCCACCTGCTAGTTTTGTGGCTGCCAAGCCCCACAGGCTCTCATGGTGGCTCTTACCACACTCTTCCTTCCTGAGCTCATCTGACCTCACTGCCACCTCTTGCATTGGGCTCCTGAGTGCTGGCCCCTTCTCACCGATGGGCCCCTTGAGCCCTGGTGAAGGAGCTTAGCTTGTCTTCTTGGAGTTCACAGTGCCCTACTCCACACCCTAAAACTGGAGGCCTGCTCCACTTGTGGTCTCCTGCTGTAGCTGGGTGCTTCATCGGGTGCTGAGCATCTCCCTCCAGGAGCTCCTCTAACGTGCCCCCATTAAAGCTCTGCCACTCACGCAGGTATGTGTGGACTGATGTCTTCCCCTGGCCAGAGCGCCCCCCCCCCGCCCCGCCACTAGAGGCCACTTGCCCTATCAGCTCTCAGACATCTGTGTCATCTTCACAAAATAAATGCTTTATCTGGCCTTGCCCCACCCACCCTCCAGTTTACCTGGGATTGCCCAGGCATGCTCCTGATGGCAGGTCTGGGGCATGGCCGCAGCAGCTGACTGGAGGTGCTGACTCCCAGGCTGGCTGGCGCAGTGCTCTAGAGCCCCAGCTGAGCAGAACTCGCCCCTCTTCTGGGGCATACCTCTGGCAGCCTGAGCTCAGGGCCCACGTTCTTGGAAGCCCCTGCCGCTGGAGGCAGTGCAGCTACAGGACTGGGTGTTTACACTCTAAGTCTTCGCCTGACTCCAGGTCATCCAAGGATGCTGGGAGTTGGGACTGCACCAGCTTCTCTGCAAGGGGCCACAGTGGGGTCAGGTGGAGTGCCAAGGGACCACCTGCTGCCCAGGTGCTCACCCACAGGGCCATGCCACACCTGGCACAGAACTGAGGAAGAGCATGTTCACCACATACAGCATCCAGCAGTATGCAGCCACCTGCTGCAGGCCCAGGTGTTCATGTGGGTGCAGTTGCAGTAGCCCCCAAATCAGGTCCTGGCACTCTATGGGCAAGGGCTTACAGCTGCAGCCTGTTGCCTCCCTTCAGCATCCCACACCCACGCCATGCACATCACTGCCAACAGTGCCAGCAGCTTAGAGGTGGCAGTCCTGTCTCCAATGACTGAGGCATAGAGGGGCAAGGTGGTGTGCCCTGGGCTAGTGCAGAGCTCAGGTTTGCAGTCACTGCCTTTCCTGAATTGCGTTGAGTCAGGTCTTCCACCAGCCCAGCTTCCCCGTCACTGCAGTGCTTGAACCAAACACCCCAGCCTGAGCAGGGAAGACTACCGTCCTTGGAGTCCAGGCCTCTCCAGGCCACTCTCCAGACTGAGCTAGGTGTGGAAAGGACATGGAATGGGGCTCACATGGGGACAGACCTGGCCAGAAGGTGGGACCGTGGCGCATGAGGTGCAGCATGCAGTGGGGCTGGCGCTCCTTGAAGGGCAGCTTCTTGCTCACCGTGGCACAGAGAATGACATCTTGGGACAGGAGCTCCTCAGGGTGTAGCCCCTTTCCAGCCCTCCTGTGGGCCCTGGCTACAGGGTTGGGGTGTCCTGGGGGCTCCACAGGTTGGCCCATTGCCTGGGGTCAGGGCTCCCTGGGAGGCACTCACAGCCTCCACCGGTTGGCCCACTCCCCGCTATACTTCTTGCTCATGAGTATCCCCAGGGATGCGGAGGCATAGAAAGTTCTAAGCAACGAGTTCCTGGGCCCCATGCAATCAGTGAGACCGAAATCTGTACAGGGTAAGTGGGGAGGGTGGCGCTGTGCATCAGTGGCAGGAGTGCAGGGAGAGGGACGTCAGGATGCGAGTCTGCAGGACTGGCTGTGGAGGCTGGGGTTGCGTGCAGTGTGTGGGCTGACAGCAAGAGAGTGGGTGTGGACGAGGTGGGCCTGCGCTGGGGGTACACGTGGGGGTTAGGCCAGGGGCCTCAGGCCCTCTGGGAGGGCTGAAGGCAGAGGCCTGACTGGGACAAGCATGGGGGGTGGGCCCCGGCAGTTGGAGGCATTCAGTCCCAGGCTGGGGGTCAGCGTGGGGGCTGTGGACTCACTGGTCAGCTTGAGAAGGCCACAGTCATCCAGCAGGATGTTCTTGCACTTCAGGTCCCTGCATGGGAGAGGGGAGGCAGGAGGTGGAGTGGCTTGGGCTCAAGCAGGCCTCTCTGTACATGTGGGCAGGTGATTGGCCCAGGTGCCGCCCTCACTGGTGCAGGATACCCATGCTGTGGCAGTGCACCACAGCACTGACCAGCCGCCCAAAACAGCCCATGGGTCTCCTTCTCCAGCCCTGGGTGGCAGCGGTAGTCCAAGGCGGCGTTGATGTGTTCCAGCAGGTCGCCCCAGGCTGCCAACTCCAGCAGCAGGCAGGAGCACTGCAGCTGCACCTGCAGCCCACACACCTGCCATCACCTTGAGGCAGGGCCAAGGGTGTGCTGGAATCTGTCAACTGGCACCAGATCTGGGTTCCAGGGTGGGGTTGAGCTCCAGCCCTGGGGCCGAAGGGAGGTCCAAGATGGGAGGGGGCCACAGGCCTGGGGCAGGCAGCAGGCAGGGGAGAGCCAGCCCCCCCACAGGGTGGGGACAGGCTGTGTCTAGGCCTCTGCCCACCACGTTCAGGTGCTTATAGGTAGCATTGAGTGACAAGATCTCACAGGGCAGAAACTTGTGGGAGAACTCCACCAGGGCCTTGGATGTGGTGATGATCTTGATAGCCACCTGTGGGGTGGAGGGAGTTTGCTGTGTGAGACTCGGCCCCTGAGGGGCTGGCTGTGGCAGGGCAGTTCCCTGTTCTTTCTACTGTTTTCTGAACTCCTCAGGGGTGAGGCTGAGTGAGTAGTGCCCTTGGAGAACAGCAGTGACCTCCCAGCTCCCTCCTGTGCAGAGTACTCTGTTTAAGGGGTTTGGGAACAGGGAATGGTGAGCCTGCAGGAGCCCTGAGAAGGCCTCTGGGGAGGAAATGGGACTGGGAAAGTTTCAGATGGAGGAAGCTGGAGCAGCTGGATGGTGCCTGAGAGGGTTTGAGACACAGGGGCCTGCCGGGGCCAGGCTGGGAGGCACTGGGGCGCCTTGGGCCTCCTCCTTTGGGGAAGGAGGTAAGCCTGCCTCACCATGGTATGGCGCCTGCCTGCACAGAGGACAGCTTGGGGTTGTGCTGCAAATGCTCATGGGTGGCATAGGCCAAGTACACCTTGGAGAAGGCCCCAGAACTGATCTTGAAGGAGAGCAGGTAGCCATTGTCCTTGCACTCATGCACCTGCTCCACAAAGGTTCTCTGATCCAGCTTCCACCTGCTGTTACCCTTCATGGAGGGCAGTGTACCATGGTGGTCCAGCTTCAGCAGTCTTGGGGGGCACAGCTGAGGCCTGACTTGTGTCAGAGGGCGGGGCCAGGGTGGTGGGGCTGGATGGGAACTGCATCCCTCCTGAGGCAGCAGCCAAGTTTCTGAGGGCTTGCTGGGACTGGGGCAGAGGCAGGGAGCTGTGAGCTCAGGGCGGGGCCGGCACAGCCTGGACTGGGCAGGGGAGGTCCGGCTCTGGGAGAGGACAGGCAGGTTCTAGAATGGAGAACTCTAGAGCTGTACCTCCACTGTGCCCTGGAAAGGTGTCTTCTTGTTTTGGGGACCTGCCCACTGAGAACATCTTGTGGGACCAGCCCTGCCCACATGGTGCCCACTCTCTGTGGGGTGAAAACCCATTTCAAGGGCTGCAGCCAGGGTGAGGCCTCTGTGGACCCCTCTGGATGTGGCTGGCCACAGAGAGCCGTTAAAGAAATGAGGGTGGGGATTTCTGGGGCATAAGGAAAGGAAAAAGGACTCAACCACCGTTTGAGCTGCACCCCCCCCCCCGCCTTTGAGAGGATGCTGTGGCCACACTCAGCTGGGCCCTAAGGTGGGCTGAGCCAGAGGAAGGTAGGCAGGAGCCCTGTCTCCTGGCCTTCTCCACTGGAGCCTCAAGTACCTCCTGCCCAGGCCAGCAAGGTGCAGGAAGCCTCCCACCTAGAGCCCTCAGAACACTTCACCGCACACACCAGGGCAAGCAAGGGCCCCACCCTTGAGCCCACCTCTGATCCTACAGCTCCAAGAGACAGAAGCCAACCTTGCCCCTCCCTTCGGGCACCCAGAGTGCCCTGTAGGCACCATTACTGCTAACGTCTGAGTGCCAGGTGTCATTCTGGGCAGTCGTACCAGCTACAACTACCACCTGTAGCAGTCCTGACCCCGTTCACAGAACACACCCAAGTGCCCGGCCCGTGGGGGCAGTGCACATCTAGGATCTCAAGTCCTAAAGACCAAAACTTGCTTTACAGATGGTGAAACTGAGGCCCCATGTTGGTGGCGGAGCCTGGACCCAAATGTGTGATCTCTGCTCTGAGCTGGAAGCACAGTGGCTGTGGGCCTGGAGGGCAGGCCTGCCTGCTGGGCAGCCATCCTGGGAATGTCTGCAAGGGTCCAGTGCTTGGTACAGACCAGTGAGTCTGGGGAGTTGGAGTCACCTCCACCAAGATCTGTGGGTGTGTGAGGCATGTTAGCTGCAGCAAAGGCCCTGGAATGGGCTGGTGTAAACCGGAGACACATTTTCTCATTCTTTAGACCATGAGCTTCTTGAAAGCAAGGCATGTGTTTGATATTCCTTTGCTCACACACAGCCCTTGTTTGGCAAATTGCCTGGGATACAGAAAATAAGGACAAGGTATGGGCACAGCGGCTCATGCCTGTAATCCCAGCACTTTGGGTGGCCAAGGCAAGACTTGAGCCCAGGAGTTTCAGACCAGCCTGGCCAACATAGTGAGACCTTGTCTCTGCAACAAAATTTAAAAATTAGCCAGACATGGTGGTGCCTACCTGCAGTCCCAGCTATTTGGGAGGCTGAGGCAAGAGGATCACTTGAGTGCAGGAATTTTTTTTTTTTTTTTTTTTTGAGACGGAATTTTGCTCGTTACCAGGCTGGAGTGCAACGGCACGATCTCGGCTCACCGCAACCTCCGCCTCCTGGGTTCAAGCAATTCTCCTGCCTCAGCCTCCTGAGTATCTGGGATCACAGGCACGTGCCACCATGCCCAGCTAATTTTTTGTGTTTTTTTTTTTAGTAGAGATGGGGTTTCGCCATGTTGACCAGGATGGTCTCCGTCTCTTGACCTCGTGATCCACCCGCCTTGGCCTCCCAAAGTGCTGGGATTACTGGCTTGAGCCACCGCGCCCGGCCGAGTGCAAGAATTTAAGGGTGCTGTGAGCTATGATCATACCACTGCACTCCAGCCTGCATGACAGTGAGAGGCCTCGTTTCAACAATAAAGACCCAGCTCGAGCAACATAGCGAGACACTGCCTCTCTCAAAAAATTTAAAAATCAGCCAGGTGTGGTGGTGTGTCTGTGGTCCCAGGTACTCCAGAGACTGAGGTGGGAGGATCACCTGTGCCCGGTGAGACTGAGTTTGCAGTGAGCCCTTATCGCACTGCACTCCAGACTGGGTGACAGTGAGACCTCAGAAAAAACAAAGCAGTTTGTGATTGACCCAGGGGATAGGAAAAAAGAGAAACTGCTCCAGGCAATTGAAGCAGGTGGGATTGATTGTTAAGAGTCAGGAGGTCTGGAGAGGCACGGGGGCAGGCTGGAGTTCGTCGAAGGCGGGGGCTGCAAGGGCTGGAGCTCTAGAGCTGGAGCCAGGTGGGGCCGGCCCAGGGTGGCTGAGCCTCTGGGCTCTGCGGCGAAGCCTGGGAGCCTGCGCCCCGCAGCGCACCTCCTCTCCCTCCCGGCTACCCCCGGTGCCAGGGCCCAGCTGGAACCCGCGAGCGTCAAGCCAAGTGACGACTGAAGGATCAGAACGGCCATTGGCTCTGTCCACCCTCCCCGTGCAGTCCCGATTGTCCGCCTCGTTGCCTGCACCTCGATTCAAACCCCGGGCTTCACTGGGCGGCCCTCGGGGGCAGTGCGGACTCGGGCCTGCCCCCGTCGGAGGGGCGGGCGTTCGTCGGTGGTCGGAGCGGGCGCGGGGCTGCGCTGCGGAGCGGGGGCGGCACCGAGGCCGGGAGGAGGCAGGGCCACGGGCGCCAAGGCCTGTGCGTGGGAAGTCGCTGCAGCGGCCTCGCCCGCACCCGCGAGGGGCCCTGCGCTCTCCGGGGCGCCGTCCCCACGGCGGGAGCCAATCCCCCGGCCTGGAGCGGACGTCCTGCCCGCGCTGCGCCCGCCGCCTCCGCGGAGGCCCGGCCTGGCCGCTCCTCGGGGAGCGCGGTCCTTCCTCGCATCGCTCTTTTCGCGTCCCGAGTCCCCGGGACCCCGCTGGCCGCCTCCTTCCCCGAGAGCGCAGGGCCGCGCCAGGCCTGGCCGCCCCCAGGTGCCGCAGCTTCCAGAGGGCGCTTCCGGGCAGGGGGGCGGGCTTGTGCTTCGCGAGCGGCCGCAACGCGCGCGGACCCCGCGTCCCGGCGTCTGGGAGCAGAGGTCGGCAGGGCTTGTGCGTCCGATGGGGACACGGGGACGGCTGCGCCCGGGACTGCAGTCGTCATCACGAGCCTGAAGGCCGCGCCCGCGCAGGGGCGGCCGCGCTGGCGCCCAAGTCAGAGGCGGCGACCGAGGAGCGGCCGGGGGCCGGGGCCGAGCGTAAGGCGGAGTCTGCGCACTCCAGCTTTGTAAATGAAGGTGGGCGGGGTGGAGCGAGCATGAGAGACGTGCCTCCGACCAATAAGTGCAGAGATCTCTCGGGGGCGGGGACCTACTGCCGCGCTCCGGGTTGCGGTTGGTCTGAAGGCAGCGGGGGCGGGCTCTGCGCGCGCGGCTCCGCCCACTCCGGGCAGCGGCTGGGCGGGAAGGCGGCGCCCGGGTCGCGCTGGCTGCGACTCCTCAGGTAAACGGCGGGCGAGGATGAGCCTTCAGCGGCGCTGCGGAAGCGCCCCTTGGGGCGGTCTGGGCTAGAGAGCCTGAGGGCCGCTCCCTAGGCCGGGCCGCGGAGGAAGCTGAGTCCGGAGGCGCCTCCCCAAGGTCACCGGGCGAGCGCCGGGAGGGTCCTGGGGGTTGCGGGGTCCTGGGCCCAGGTGTGCGCCGCGCAACAGCCCGGAAGGCCGGATCTCTGCGGCGGGGCTCCTCCGCCTTCGCGCCGCGAAGCGGTCTCGGCAGCCTGCCCGCCCTCCCCGGAGCGCGGTGGTCCCCGGTGCCCGCCCCTCCCCCGGAGCGCGGTGGTCCCCGGTGCCCGCCCCTCCCCCGGAGCGCGGTGGTCCCCGGTGTCCGCCCTTCCCCCGGAGCGCGGTGGTCCCCGGTGCCCGCCCCTCCCCGGGAGCGCGGTGGTCCCGAGCCCCTTTCTCCCCCAGTGGGGCCACCGGGGGGTCCTTTCTCTGGGAAGCCAAGCGTCAGCCCGGAGCCTGCCGGAGCCGGCTGCCCGAGGCCTCCGCGTGCCTTCCGTATTCTCTGACGCTGCCGAGCGGGAAGGTGATTTGTCCCTAGTCACGAGGATGACTGGTCATAGCGTGCAGGGCACGGAGCTGGCAGGGCCGAGGCGGGACCTAGGGGCTGCGGGCAGGAGCTGGCCCGCCGACTTGGGGTCGGGTTTCCCCGCAGCGTCAGGGTCAGGGGAAAGCGCTCTGGGCCCCGGTGGCTCGGTCCTGCGCGCTCTGGGCCCCGGTGGCTCGGTCCTGCGCGCTCTGGGCCCCGGTGGCTCGGTCCTGCGCGCTCTGGGGAGGGGCTCCTCTGCCGGCCCAGGTGGGCATGGGACAGACCCGGAAACTCAGTGCAGGGAGGTAAGCGAGAGGGGTGTGGGGTGTGGCCGAACCTGGGGATGTGGGTGGAGCAGCTGTTGAGCGGGGCCAGCCTTGGGGGCGGAGACCACTTTGGAAGGTGCTGGTGGTGAATGCACACGATGCTGTAAGAGGCGGGCAGGGTAGGGGCAGTGAGGAGTCAGGTGGGTTTAGAGCTGTTGGGTCTCAGTGCAATGACCGTGGATGGAGATGCCCCGAGGACACCGGGTCCTGGGGGGTTGAGGGCTGGAGATGCGTGTGGGAATCGTTGTTTCATTGGTGGCAGGTGTTTGTGATGTGGCTGCATGGACAGTCTGGGCACCCTGGGTGCTACTGTCAGCAGGATCTTCACTGCTCAGTCTCAGGCTCTCAAGGCACCTGGGAGCAGGTGTCTCTGGTCTCTCTTTGGTGTCAGAGTGGAATGACCTGAGGTTGAGTTGTCTTTGTTAACTTGAAACTGATGTGTAGGCTGCTGTGGCTTGTGGAGACCTGCACCTGGCCATTTCCCACAAGTTGGGGTTGACTGCTGACTTTTTTTTTTTTTTGAGACAGAGTTTCGCTCTTGTTACCCAGGCTGGAGTGCAATGGCGCGATCTCGGCTCACTGCAACCTCCGCCTCCTGGGTTCAGGCAGTTCTCCTGCCTCAGCCTCCCGAGTAGCTGGGATTACAGGCACGCGCCAGCATGCCCAGCTAATTTTTTGTATCTTTAGTAGAGACGGGGTTTCACCATTTCGACCAGGATGGTCTCGATCTCTTAACCTCGTGATCCACCCACCTCGGCCTCCCAAAGTGCTGGGATTACAGGCTGGAGCCACCGCGCCTGGCCCTTTTTTTTTTGAGATGGAGTTTCGCTGTTGTTACCCAGACTGGAGTGCAATGGCACGATCTTGGCTCACCGCAGCCTCTGCCTCCTGGGTTCAAGCAATTATCCTGCCTCAGCCTCCCAAGTAGCTGAGACTATAGGCGCGCACCACCATGACCAGCTAATTTTTCTATTTTTAGTAGAGACGGGGTTTCATGTTGTTGACCAGGATGGTCTCTATCTCTTAACCTCATGATCCACCCGCCTCGGCCTCCCAAAGTGCTGGGATTATAGGTGTGAGCCACCGCGCCCAGCCTGAGTGCTGACTTCTAAGGGACATTAGGGGGTCAGAGGTGGAGGCTGTGGGATGTGTGCTTGCCTGAGCTCATGGCTGTTCCCTGTGTCAGGAGACGGGTGCCTGTGCTTAGTTTTCTTTCCCTGGGTCCACAGAGGTCCAGGAGAGAAGCCTGGTTGCTCTCTGTGGTTGGCAGCCTGAGGCCTCATAGCCGCCTTTCATGGAGCTGGGTTATTTGGGGTAGAGACATCCTCTGTGTGTGCCAGTCCACACAGATTGGCCTCTTTGTCATAGGAGCACCAGGAAGGGCTCCCATGGCTCTTGCCAGCTCCTAGCCAGTGCTTAGAGAACACAGCCTGCTGCACATCATGAGAAATGTGCTTTCTTCACTGAGCTGGAGGGGCTACCTGGTTTTGGGGTTTGCATGTGCACCAGTGACACGGCTTCGCATGGCCTATGTTAAGGAACCATGTTCTCAGTGAATTGTGAGCAGTGGGCTGTGGGATTGCATTTCCCTGGGTCATCAGCCCAAGGCCTTGTTGGTGACTTTGGAAGTTGATTCTGTGGCTGCTATGCTAGGAGAAGAGGTTCCTTGGACCTGACGCATGGGTGAGGCATTTCTGTGACCTCCCAATTTCCCTGCACACACCCGGCCCTGCAGGCTGGCTCACCACTGCTTCTGGGCAATGATTTCTGTGGCCTTTATAACCTCATATACCCCCGACTTATTCCTTTCTGACCCAGCACCTCTGTTGTGTGCATGGTGTGGCATCCATAGTACTTTTTGTGGCCGGAGGGTTTTCAAGTCAGGAACTCTGGGCCTGGGATGTGACTGGTGGGTGTTTTCTAAATGTGGTTGAGTGGAATGAAGAGGAAGCAGCTCTTTCATTCACGCAGAAATGTGTGCTGTATAAGGAGAGAAAGCTGTCTCGATCCTGCCTGCCACCTTCTCCCATTTATTTGCTTTTTGTTAACCAGAACCCTGATTAGCATTTGTGGTTTTTTCTGACATCCCCATTGCATACATTACTGTGTATTAGTGACAGCGTCTGTAGATAGAAGTGGAAAAGTGGGTGTTTGGCCACTCAGGCCTGTTGTGACTGTTACTCATTCTCTGCTACTGGCACCAGCACCTGAATAGCTCCTGTCCCCACCACATCAAGATGCTGTGGGTGTTCAACTGTGTGCTGGCCTCACTGCAAGTCTTTGACTTACGACATTTTTTGCCATATGGCCTACAGCCGGAGGTGCTGGTCATCGCTGATCATCACCATTTATAGGCATTAGGACAGGGAACAGGGGTTTTCCACACCTTCTCATGGCTGCACAGCAAGCACACACAAGGAGGAGCTGGGCACCTGGCTCTGCCACTGGGCCCTTATCTAGCCACTGATATGGGAGTGCTGGGAAGTGAAGAGTGTGGCCCCTTAGGAAACAGGGGAAGGGAAGTGCTGGGTAGAGGAGGGCATGGTCCCTGGCTAGGACTCCACCCCCATGGGCCTAGGTGAGGACAGGCACTCTTGCCTTCCTACAGAAATGTTGCATTTCCCAAGGCCACCCTGGTCTGCCATGCCCCCATCCTGTGCCTATAAAAACCCGAGACCCAGGCCAGGCGTGGTGGCTCACACCTGTAATCCCAGAACTTTGGGAGGCCGAGGTGGGTGGATCCTGAGGTCAGGAGTTCAAGACCAGCCTGCCCAACGTGGTGAAACCCTGTCTCTACTAAAAATACAAAAATGTGGTACGTGCCTGTCATCCCAGTTACTCGGGAGACTGAGGCAGGAGAATTGCTTGAACCCAAGAGGTGGAGGTTGCAGTGAGCCGAAATCGCCCCATTGCACTCCAACCTGGGCAACAGAGCCAGACTCCATCTCAAAAAAAAAAAAAACAAAACCCAAGAGACAGGGACAAGGCAGGGGCACAGGCAGCTGGACATGGAGACGAGCAGATTGATAGAAGAAGACACAAGTAGCTGGACCTCAAAGGGAGCATGCAGGTGGAAGAGCACACCAACAGATACCAGCATGCTGGCAGGTCATCGCCTGACTGGACAAGGCCAAGTTTGGCTGGGGCAGTTGGAGGAGAGCTTGGGCCACTTGGCAGCCCAACTCCAGGAGAAGACTATCTCCCTTCTGGCTCCCCCATCAGCTGAGAGCTACTTCCACTTGATAAAACTTTACACTCATTCTCCAAGCCCACGTGATCCAATTCTTCCAGTACACCAGAGGGCAAGAACCCAGGATACAGAGGGTCTGGTGGTTAACACAAGCCTCCTGTAGATGGCAAACTAAAAGAGCACCCTATAGCACATGGCCACTGGGGCTTCAGCTGTAAATATTCACTCCTAGACACTGTCATGGGGTTGGAGCCCCACAGCCTGCCCTCTGTATGCTCCCATAGAGGTTTGAGTAGCGGGGTACTGAAGAAGCGAGCCACACCCCTATCGCATGCCCTGCGACCACGTGGACAAGGGAACTTTTCCGCACCACCATGCTGCACTGCTGTCAGCTCTGGAAGAGCAGGTGAATGCATCTGTTTATCCTAGGGTCAGTCAGCACAATCCCCATATGTCTGCTGGCCATCTCTCTCTCATGAGAATTCTTGCACATCCTTCGCTCCTTTTCCTGTTTATCAGGAAAGAGAGTGATATTCACAAGCTCCTTTGCATACAGTAGTCCTTCCCTATCCACAGGGGTATGTCTCGTACCTATATACCTTTGATAAAATTTAATTATAAATTAGGCACAGTAAGAGTTGGCAACAACAAATAATAAAATAGAACAATTTATGACAATATTCAGGACCGCGTACAATTTAAAACATGAGTTCAGGCCGAACGTGGTGGCTCATGCCTGTAATCCTAGCACTTTGGGAGGCCAAGGCAGGCCGATCACCTGAGGTCAGGAATTCAAGACCAGCCTGGCCAATGTGGTGAAACCCCATCTCTACTAAAAATACAAAAATTAGCTGGGCATTGTGGTACATGCTTGTAATCCCAGGTACTTGGGAGGCTAAGGCAGGAGAATCACTTGAACTCGGAAGGCAGAGGTTTCAGTGAGCCAAGATCATGACATTGCACTCGAGCCTGGGCGACAAGAGCAAAACTCTGTCTCAAAAAAAAAAAGAGTTCATTTCTGGAATTTTTTTTTCTTTTTTCTTTTTTTTTTCCTTTGAAACAGAGTTTTGCTCTTGTTGCCCAGGCTGGAATGCAGTGGTGCACTCTCAGGCCACTGCAACCTCCGCCTCCTGTGTTCAAGCCATTCTTCTGCCTCTGCCTCCCAAGTAGTTGGGATTACAGGCATGTGCCACCACACCCAACTAATTTTGTATTTTTAATAGAGATGGGATTTCTCAATGTTGGTCAGGCTGGTCTTGAACTACTGATCTTAGGTGATCCATCCACCTTAGCCTCCCAAAGTGCTGGGATTACAAGCATGAGCCACACCGTGCCTGGCCTTCTTTTGATTTTTAAAAATTACTTTAATTGACAAAATTGTACGTGTTTGTGGTATCTAACCTGTTTTGAAATATGTATACCTGTGTAATGGCTAAATCAAGCTAATTAACATATACGGGACCTGAGAACACTTAAAATCTACTCTCAACAGTTTTCAAGTATGTATTGCATTGTTGTTAACTGTAGTCACCATGTTGTGCAATCGATCTCTTGAATTTATTCTTCCTGTCTAACTGTAACATTGTACCCTTTGACCAAGATCTCCCAGTCCTCCACCTCTGCCAGCCCTGAAGTGGCATTCTACTCTCTGCTTCTGTGAGTTCAACTTTTCATGGAAGTTGAGATTCCACGTGTGAAATCATGTGGTTGTCTTCCTTTTCCTGGCTTATTTTACTTCATATAACGTCCTTTAGTTTGTCCCATAACTCACAAATGACAGGAATTCCTTCCTTTTTTCTTTTTTTTTTGAGACCGAGTTTCGCTCTTGTTGCCCAGGCTGGAGTGCAATGGTATGATCTCGGCTCACTGCAACCTCTGCCTCCCGGGTTCAAGCGATTCTCTAGCCTCAGCCTCCCAAGTAGCTGGGATTATAGGTGCCTGCCATCATGCCTAGCTAATTTTTGTATTTTTTGTAGAGATGAGGTTTCACCATGTTGGCCAGGCTGGTCACGAACTCCTGACCTCAAGCGATCTACCTGCCTCGGCCTCCCAAAGTACTGGGATTACAGACATGAGCCACCATGCCCGGTCGAATCCCC
>CM052663.1:89316413-89339582 GCA_028533165.1 Leontopithecus rosalia
TTTTTTTTTTTTTAAGATAGGGTCTTCCACTGTCACCCAAGATGGAGTGCATTCTTGGAGTACAAGTGGTGCAATCCTGGCTCATTGCAGCCTCAAACTCCTGAGCTCAGGTGATCCTCCCACCTCAGCCTCCTGAGTAGCTGGGAAAACAGGTGCATGCCACCATGCCCAGATAATTTTTTTGTATTTTTTGTAGGTATGAGATTTTGTCATGTTGCCTAAGCTGATCTCAAACTTTTGGGCTCAAGTGATCCACCTACCTCAGCCTCCCAAAGTGCTGGGATTACAGGCGTGTGCCACCACACCCAGCTAATTTTTTAAAATTAGTTTTTGTAGAGACGAGGTCTCACTATGTTTCTCGGTGTGGTCTTGAATGCTTAGCTTCCAGTGATCCTTCTGCCTCAGCGTCATAAAGCCCTGGGGCAACAGTGTGAGCCACTATACAGGGCCTCAATCTTCTTTTTTTTTTTGAGACTGGGTCTTGCTCTGTCACTCATGCTGGAGTGCGGTGGTGCTATCTCAGTTCATTGCAACCTCTGCCTCCTGGCCTCAAGGGGTCCTCCCACCTCAGTCTCCTGAGTAGCTGGGACTACAGCTGCATGCCACTAGGCCCTCATTTTTGTATTTTTTTTTTTTTATAGAGATGGATTTTCACCATGTTGGCTAGGCTGGTCTCAAACTCCTGAATTCAAGTGATCCACCAGCCTCGGCCTCCCAAAGTGCTAGGATTATAGGTAGGAGCTACTGTGCCCAGCCATCAACCATTTTTATTTTTTCTGAGACGGATTCTCTCTCTGTTGGCCAGGCTGGAGTGTAATGGCGTGATCTCGGCTCTCTGCCTCCTGGGTTCAAGCAATTCTCCTGCCTCAGCCTCCCAAGTAGGTAGGACTGCAGGCATCTGCCACTATGCCTGGCTAATTTTTGTATTTTTAGTAGAAGTGGAGTTTCACCATGTTGGGCAGGCTGATCTCAAAATCCTGACCTCAGGTGATCCACCTGCCTCAGCCTGGCTGAACGTGGCCTTAGCTACAGTCAGATCTCATTGATTTGGATCAGCTTGTTTGGACTTCGGAAATGGAGGGCTATTAAAAGTCCAGCTTTCTGTTCAGGAAGGAACCCCTTCCCGGAGGGGAGACTGAGTCACTCACTGAACACACAGGTAGTGTGTTCCTCTGCCCCAGCAGGTGCTTTCTGGGATGTCCTCACTGGCAGCCCGGGTGTAGTGCTGCTGGAGCAAAAGGGAAGGGGGACATCCCCAACCCAGCCTAGAGGGTCTTGTTGGGGTGGGGTGGCCGGTTGGCACAGTCTCTGGGATACTTGGCCTGCCCTTTGCTGTGTGCAGGGGCCAGTGGTCAATGGCGGGGAAACCACCTGGCCTTGCCTATAGAGCGCTACATTTATTCATTGATTTCCTTGATTCACTTCTGGTCCATGGGGGCTGAGAGCCGTGGGATGAGGCTGTATCTTTATTCCTTCATGTATTCTCACTGCTGGGGTCTTGGACCCTCTGCCCAGCACCTACCTGTCAAGGGCCACATGTGGGCAATGGGGAGTCCCAGGCTGTCTGGACACAGACCCTCAGGGAGCCTTCCTGAAGAGTCCGGCTAGTGAGTGAGCCAGTGTCCTCAAGGATGCTCAGGCCATGTGATCAGGACCAGAACAGCTTCTTGCCTGCCTGTGTGGGAGGCAGGATGTGTCTTCTGTGTCTCTCAACCCTAATGGGCTAAATAGTGTGTGCTAGCCAGACAGTTCCTCAGGGACAGCTGAAATCTGAGCCCTGCAGCTCCACAGCTTGTCTCCTCAGTGCACCTGTCCCCTGCAGCAGCACAGGTGGGCAGTCAAGGCAGAGGGAGGTTATATAGGAGAAAAAGCAGCTGTACCCTCTCCTGCTCTGTGTCTGTGATCCTCACAGGTCCAGATGTGTCCACTCCAGGAGTGGCAGCTGAGGTGTGATGGGGAGGGCGCTTGGGCCTGAACACGCTAACTGGCCTTTGTCACTGCAGAGCTGTCCTCCACCCTGCTGGACGCCATCACCGATAAGGACCCCCTGGTGCAGGAGCAGGTCTGCAGTGCCCTGTGCTCCCTCGGGGAAGTGCGGCCAGTGGAGATGCTCCGTGCCTGTGAGGAGTACCTGCGGCAGCATGACAAGGTATTCATGCTCCTTGGTGGGATGATGATGTCAGGGCCATGGTCGTTTGGGGCTTACTTGTTTTGGGAAGAGACAGGGCTGGCCACATGTCAGGATGGGTAACCTGCCTTATCTTGTCATGTGTGGGGTATGGCTGTGTCCCCCAAAGAGCTTGGGGCCCATCGTGAGGGACTGGGCTCTCACCACGGCATTGTTCAACCCTCCTGGTTGAGGCTTTTTGCTTCCCCCTTTACCCACCCAGTGGAAGCCTAACGGCCAGGCTCTGCGCTCAGTGCCTGAGCGGCAGACCATGGTCCCTGCTTGACCCACAGAAGATTGTTTCCAAGAGAATTTCATCAATCCAAGGGGCTAGAAACACTGATAAGTGCTCAGAGAGTTCCCAAGGGCCCTCCACTGCCAGTCCTCCTGCACCCTCAGGGAGGGGCTGCCCAGGAAGGGCCAGGGCCTTCCCTTGCTGCGCTGGAATCTTCTTCCTCTGGCACAAACGTTGCCTACTCAGGAGAGCTGCAAGAGCCTCTTGGGAAGTCTCTCTGAAGCCCCACAGGGATGCCAAATCACTGACCCAAGCCCCAGGACAGACGTGGCCCGGCTGGCTCTCGCCCCCGGGATTTCGGCCTCCGTCGACCTTGGCTCATGTTCTGTCACCGCTGACTGCATTAGCACTGCATTGTTTGAAACTCCTGTGCACTTTCTACTTTTTCTCAGTGTGTGTGCTTTGGGCTGTTTTGGGAAGAGGAAGAGGCTTTTGTGGTATCAAAAGGCCATTTTTTTGGTTTAATTTAACATTTTGATATGTAAAAAGGGACCTCTATACAATTTATTCTTTGTCATCAGCTACCATCTCCTGGGGCAAATAACCCAGTTCTGTGAACATATCTGCTCACTGCCATGGCCTGGTGGCACTTCCTGGGCCAGGGTCTTGCCTTTCTTCCCCTGTCAGCTGTCTTATAGTTTTAATTTTTAACAAATTTATTATTTTTTAATTTATTATTTGTTTATTCATTTATTATTTTTATCTTTTTTTTTCTTTTTTGAGATGGAGTCTCACTCTGTAGCCTAGGCTGGAGTACAATGGCACCATCTCAGCTCAGTGCAGCCTCCGTCTCCTGGGTTCAAGTCATTCTCCTGCCTCAGCCTCCCAAGTAGCTGGGATTACAGGAGCATGCCACCACATCTGGCTAATTTTGTATTTTTATATTTATTATTTATTTTTTGAGACAGAATTTGGCTCTGTCACCCAGGCTGGAGTACAGTGGCAAGATCTCAGCTCACTGCAACCTCCGCCTCTTGGGTTCAGCAGTTCTCCTGCCTCAGCCTCCCAAGTAGCTGGGAATATAGGTACTTAACACCACATCCAGCTAATTTTTGTGTTTTAGTAGAGCTGGGGTTTCACCATGTTGCCCAGGCTGGTCTTGAACTCCTGAGCTCAGGTGATCTGCACCCCTCAGCCTCCCGAAGTGCTAGCATTACAGGCATGAGCAACCTCGCCCAGACTGATTTTCTTTTTTTTTTTTTTTTTTTGAGACAGAGTTTCACTCTTGTTACCCAGGCTGGAGTGGAATGGTGTGATCTCGGCTCACCACAACCTCCACCTCCTGGGTTCAGGCAATTCTCCTGCCTCAGCCTCCTGATTAGCTGGGATTACAGGTGCGTGCCACCATGCCCAGCTAATTTTTTGTATTTTTTTAGTAGAGACGGAGTTTCACCATGTTGGTCAGGCTGATGTTGAACTCCTGACCTCAACTGATCTGCCCACCTCTGCTTCCCAAAGTGCTGGGATTACAGGCACGAGCCATCGTGCCTAACCATTAGCTGGTTTTTGTTGTTGTTGTTGTTTTGGGTTTTTTTTTTTGAGACTAAGTCTCACTCTGTCTCTAGGCTGGAGTGCAGTGGTGCAGTCTTGGCTCCCTGCAACCTCTGACTCCCTGGTTCAAGTGATTTTCCTGCCTCAGCCTCCCTCCCAAGTAACTGGGACTACAGGTGTGTGCCACCTCACCTGGATAATTTTTGTATTTTTTGTAGAGACAAGGTTTCACCATGTTGCCCAAGATGGTCTCGATCTCCTGACCTTGTGATCTGCCTGCTTCGGCCTCACAAAGTGCTGGTATTACAGGTGTGAGCCACTGTGCCTGGCCTTTTTTTTTTTGAGACAAAATCTGGCTCTGTTGCCCAGGCTGGAGTGCAGTGTTGCGGTCTCAGCTCACTCTGCATCAGCCTCCTGAGTAGCTGGGATTATAGGTGCCTGCCACCACACCTGGCTAATTTTTTGTATTTTTAGTAGACACATGCTTTTACCATGTTGGCCAGGCTGGCCTTTAATTCCTGACCTTGTGAAATGCCTGCATTGGCCTCCAAAAGTGCTGGGATTATAGGTGTGAACCACTGTGCCTGGCCCATTTGCTTTTTAAAAAAAATTTACTTTATTTTTAATTGTTTGAAATAGGGTCTTGCTCTATCACCCAGGCTGGAGTGCAGTGATACAATCACAGCTCACTGCCACCTCGACCTCATGGTCTCAAGTGATCTTCCTGCCTCAGCCTCCTGAGTAGCTGGGACTATAGGCATGTGCCACCCTGCCCAGCCAGCTGTCTTAGCTATTTTTGGCCCTTTGTATTCTGGTAGGAGTGCTAGGACTAGCTTGTTGGGAGGTTGATTAGAGTTGTATTTGTTCATAGGGGAGTCTGGAAGGGGTACCCTCCTGCTTGGAAAGGGTCGTGTTGTTACTGGAAAGGGGACCTGATCCAGACCCCAAGAGATGGTTATTGGATCTCTCACAAGAAACGTTTAGAGGCAAATCCATAAAGTGAAAGCAAGTTTATTGGGAAGTAAGGAAACCTGCTACGGTTACTCTGTAGACAGAGCAGCTGCTAGGTCTGCTGGTTGGCTATTTCTTTTTTTGAGATGGAGTTTTGCTCTTGTTGCCCAGGCTGGACTGCAATGGCGTGATCTTGGCTCACTACAACCTCCGCCTCCCAGGTTGGAGCAATTCTTCTGTCTCAGTCTCCTGAGCAGCTGGGATTACAGGCATGCGCCACTATGCCCAGCTAATCATTTTGTATTTTTAGTAGAAATGGGGTTTCTCCATGTTGGTCAGGCCGTTCTTGAACTCCCAACCTCAGGTGATCCAGCTGCCTCGGCCTCCCAGAGTGCTGGGGTTACAGGTATGAGCCACCGCGCCTGGTCTTGGTTGGCTATTTTTTAATTATTTCTTGATTACATGCTAAACAAGGGGTGGATTATTCATGTGTTTTCCAGAAAAATGGCAGGCAATTCATGGAACTGAGAGTCCGTCCTCTTGTTAGACCGTACAAGACAACGTCCTGACGTTGCCATGGCATCTGTAAATTGTCATGGTGCTGGTGGGAGTGTCTTTTCCAGCCAGTGCATTGTAATTAGTGCATAATGGGCAGTGAGGATAACCACCGATTCATCACTATCTTGGTTTTGGCAGTTTTCGGTCGGCTTCTTTACTGCATTCTGTTTTATCAGTGGGGTCTTTGTGACCTATATCTCATGCTGACCTGTCTTATCCTGTGACTAAGAATGCCTCAGCTCCTGGGAATACAGCCCAGTAGGTCTGAGTCTTATTATACCCAGCCCCTCTTCAAGATGGAGTCACTCTGGTTCAGACACCTCTGACAGTGTATCTTCCCACTGATGCGGCTCTCCTCTGGGCTTTAAATGAGCCTGGTGAACACACACATAGGTGCTGGGCATTGAGCCCTTTCTCTCTGTGGCTGAAAGGCTCCATTGCCTGAGACATGCTGAAATCAATGTCTAATTGTCAGACAAAAGTAGGGCTGACCTTGCTATTTGAGGAAATGGCCAAAGAATACTAAAGGTGGTTAAAAGAGTGTATTCTGTTTTCACACTGCTGTAAAAAAAACCACTTGAGACTGGGTAATTTATAAAGGAAAGAGGTTTAATTGACTCACAGTTCCATACATTGTACAGGAGGCATGGCTGGGGTGGCCTCAGGAAATTTACAGTCACGGCGGAAGGGTGAAGGGTAAGCAAGCATATCTTCACATGATGCCAGGGATGCCAGGAAAGCGAGAGCGAGCAGGGGGAGGTGCAACACACTTCCAAACAACCAGATCTTGTGTGAACTCACTATCACAAGAACAGCAAGGAAGAAAGCTACCACCATGATCCAGTCACCTCCCAGCAAGTCTCTCCCCGAACATTGGGGATTACAGTTCAACATGAGATTTGAGTGGGGACACAGAGTCAAACCATATCAAAAAGGCATTGTTATTTTTAGTAATTTGTAGCAAAATGGTATGACCTTTCCTCACCCATCCTAAGTGTCATGGCTTACAGTTCCATAACAAAAGACAGATTAACAGGAGAAAAGCATAACAAGTTTATTGAATCACAGTTTATTTTTATTTATTTATTTATTTTTAATCACAGTTTAATGTGACATGGGAGCCTTCAGAATGAAGGCCCAGAGGCCCTGGGAAGTGATCTATTTTGTGTATAGATTTGAAGAAATGGGCAGCTGTGTAGAAGCGGGCTTGGGCACAGGGTATGAGCCATGGAAGCATACTGGGGGCATCCAGCAGGGCCTATCTCAAGTTCTCCTTGGCCTGTCTGAGCAGCACTCTTTCTTTTAGGTGAGGTGTACCTCTTTTGAATGGGGGTCTGAGACCTACAGTCTAACAAGGTTGGCCAGATGATTTTTTTTCTTGAGACAGTCTCACTCCGTTACCCAGGCTGGAGTGCAGCGGCACAAACATGGCTCACTGCAGCCACAACCTCCCAGGTTCAAGCTATCCTCTTACCTCAGTCTCCCAAGTAGCTGGGTCTACATGTGCACGCCACCATGCCCACCTAATTTTTTGTAGTTTTAGTAATGACCACGTTTCACCTTTTTGGCCAGGCTGGTCTCAAACTCCTGGACTCAAGCAATCTGCCTGCCTTGGCCTCCCAAAGTGCTGGAATCACAGGCATGAGCCGTCAGCACCCAGTGAGAATTTCTTTCTTTTTTTTAGAGACAGGGTTTCACCATATTGGTCAGGCTGGTCTCAAACTCCTGACCTCATGATCCGCCCGCCTTGGCCTCCCAAAGTGCTGGGATTACAGGTGTGAGCCATCACACCCGGCCAGAGAATTTCTTTATGACCAGTTTTTACACAGAATGGTGAGGGAAATTACAGTGATATTTACAGGTTTTTTTTGTTCTTGTGTTTTTGAGATGGAGTCTCGCTCTGTCACCTAGGCTGGAGTGCAATGGTGCAATCTTGGCTCACTGCAGCCTCTGCCTCCTAGGTACAAGTGTTTCTCCTGCCTCAGCCTCCTGAGTAGCTGGGATTACAAGTGCCTGCCATCACGCCCACCTAATTTTTGTTTTTAGCAGACGCTGGGTTTCACCATGTTGGCCAGGCTGGTCTTGAACTCCTGACCTCAGGTGATCTGCCCACCTCAGCCTCCCTGAGTGCTGGGTGAGCCACTGTGCCTGGCCAATATTTACAGGTTTTTTGGCTGCCTTGGGTGAGAATGAGGAGGAGAGAGAGGAAGGCAGAGCAGGTCTGAGAGGGACTTTGCTCCTGAGGTCTCTGTCTGGGGCATCTTCCTCCGAGCCCCAGCTGCTCCATGCTTGTCCTAATTTGTTTCTGATTTTACCCTTTTTCTAGCCTTCACAGTTTTTTAAAACTGAATTTAGAAAAAGTCTTCCCTCAAAATTGCATATGTATAGTGAACACATGCTGAGCTGGAAGTGCTGACCCTGTGGGCTGTGACCCTTTCCAGGTCACTAGTCCTCCCTTGCCTTAGTCCTCTTCTGTTGTCTCCTTCTACAGACCACTCCAGGAGGTTTGGGTCACTGCCTCCAATTTCTGCCTTTTGTTTGTGGGTCTCATTGCAGCTGCACCTCACTTGGCTGTGTCTTGCTCTGATAGCAAGCATGTTTCAGAGCCCACTGAGTGTCTCTCCAGAAAGATGTGGGCCACTGGGGAAAAGTGATGCCACATCCCCTCCAGGCCTCAGACATCAGCCCAGCGTCCTGGGGTACATCTGTTACAGGTTTCAACTCCTGTCTGGCATTCGTGTTTATGAACGTGGAGGCCCATGACTTGGTAGCATGCGATCTGTGCCACTGAGGGTGCTGGGCCTCGTGGTTTTAGACACGTCCAGTCTTGTGCACGTCAGCCAGGGTCCAGCACAGGGTACACAGACTCCTCAGGAGCCATCAGGCCATGGGGAGGGATGGGATTTGGGGAAGAGAAGCAAAAATAGTAAAACTGGATTTTCAAATTCTGTGAGTGGAAAAACTCAAACTCACATTGCTTCCTCTGTTCTCACAGCATGCAACAATCAACACAGATGTCTGTGACCAAATGTGGGGAGTTTCTCCCCACTAGCAAACAGCAGTCAGTTGTGCAGTGGACACCGGCTGGGTGTCCTTAATTCAGTTCTGGGACCATCTCCCTGGAGGTCAGGTGGAAGGCCCAGTTCCACACGATGGTCCCACTTCTGATGCCAGGCGCAAGCTTCAGGTGTGTGGCCTGTGCTTCTGACCGACCTGCAATGAATCAGGATTCCCACAACCCCCTCCTCAGGTTTGGTGAATTGTAGGAGCGGGTTTATTACGCAGGCTGTGATGAAGGTGTGAATGCACAGCAGGTGGAGGAGACGCCTGGGGCTGGAAGTGGGGAAAGGGTGGGGGCGTGGAGCTCCCAGGCCCTCCCAGGAGTCACCTCCAGGCACCTGCATGTATTCTGCTACTGGAAGTTCCTTTTGAGTTTTTGTGCGCAGTTGTGCACATGTTCACTTGAGGCATTCTTCCCTCACCAGCCGAATGTTTCTAGAGGAAGGCCGTATGCTGGTTAAACACCACCATTTACCTTGGCGTGCATGCTGGAGCCCATTCACCCAGCCCCTGAAATCCTACCAGGAAGCTGCTGATCATCAGCCTTAGGTGCTTTCTTTCTTTTTTTTCTTATCTCCCCCTGTGCAGAAGCTTTAGGTGTTTTCTGTCTATTGTGAGACTTGTTATTCCCTGATGCTGGCAACAACCAATTATTATTTTAGAGAGACACTTAACTGCCTGACCATCACCTGATGACCGCCTGACATTCCTGGTTGGGGGCCTCTTCTGCCCTGTTCATGTCTGCCTAGCTGCCTACTCTAACATCCTCTTGTCCAAGGGGACCCGGGAGCAACCTGAAAAACTGAATTCCAGGCCATGACTGAAAGGGAGATTGGACACACCTCATTATACCTGCTCCTTTTGGAGTTTAGACCACCAACCAACGTTAGGTTAAAACAGGGATTGGAACTCTGACAAAAGAGGTCCTTATAACAATAAGAGAAATTCCAGACTGGACTCTGCCATAGCATCACGTGACAGATAGTAGGCCCTAAAAGAAATAGAAATATTTTACCCCAAAATGTATTCTTGACATATTTTGAAATGGCCCTGAAAAGCCATATTTTGTAGGGGAAATCTACATCTGTGGAGAATCTCTTTCCCTTTCCAGGTCTTTTCTGATTCAGAAGAGATTTAACTCAGAGTCTAACACCTTTATTTATTTATTTATTTTCGGTATATAAACTATTTATTAACAGACAAGGCCTACAGACTTATTCTTGGATACACCCACGGTGCAGCCACGGCGGCCAGTGCTCTTGGTGTGCTGGCCTCAGACATGAAGGCCCCAGAAGTGGCAAAGCCCTCTATTGGCCCGAATCTTCTTCAGTTGCTCCAGGTCTTCACGGAGCTTGTCGTCCAGATCATTCGCTAGGACCTGGCTTTACTTTCCATCCTTTCCATCCTTCTGTCTGTTCAAGAACCAGTCTGGTATCTTATATTGGCGTGGATTCTGCATAATGGTGATCACACGTTCCACCTCATCCTCAGTGAGTGCTCCTGCCCTCTTGGTGAGGTCACTGTCTGCCTTCCTCAACACCACATGAGCATATCTTCGGCCCACACCCTTAATGGCAGTGATGGCAAAGGTTATTTTCCACCACCCATCGATGTTGGTGTTGACTACTCGCAAAATATGCCAGAACTTTTCAGGGATCACTGGAGACACGGCGGCAGCACAACGGCGGCGTGTCAGTCTCCTGTGGAAGAGAGCGAGTCTGACTCCTTCCAGGTCTAAAAAGAGACATTTACCATTATCTCTGAAGCTTGCTACCTGGAGGCTTCATCTCCATAACAAGAACCTTGACTTTCACAGCAGTTTAATTCAGGCATTTATTTCTTCTGACTTCAACTCCTTAGGCAAAATTTAACTCTCTCTCTCTTTTTTTTTTTTTGAGACAGAATCTTGCTCTGTTACCCAGGTTGGAGTGCAGTGGCAGGATCTTGGCATACTGCGACCTCTGCCTCCCAGATTCAAGCGATTCTCCTGCCTCGGGCTCCTGAGTAGCTGGGATTACAGGCGTGCGCCTCCACGGTTGGCTAATTTTTGTATTTTTAGTAGAAATGGGGTTTACCATGTTGGTCTTGAACTCCTGACCTTGTGATCCACCTGCTTCAGCTTCCCAAAGTGCTGGGATTACAGGTGTGAGCCAATGCGCCCAGCCAGTTTAACTCAACCAATTGCCGATCAGAAAACCTTTGAATCCACCTATGTCTTATCAGCATTCCCCGAGATGGCCCACCTTTCGGTCAGACTAACCTGACCATCTTGGGTGTACCTTTTCAGATGCTCTCTGGGCCAGGGTCACTCGTACTGGCACAGAATAAACCTTGTTAACTGTTTTACAGTTTAGCTTCTTCATCAACAATATTTTTATTTAAAGGGGCTCATTACTGTGTTTGCTTTTCTCAGAGAACTTAGAGTGGGCCTTTTCCAACTGTGAGTGGAGGCAGGGCTGTAAAAAGTGTACTTTGTTTTTTTTTTTTAGAGACAGAGTCTCACTCTGTTGCCCAGGCTGGAGTACAGGCATTCTCAGGTCACTGCAACCTCTGCCTCCTGGGTTCAAGCAGTTTTTGTGCCTCAGCCTCCCAAGTAGCTGGTACTACAGGCACATGCTACCATTCCCAGCTAATTCTTTCTTGTGTTTTTAGTAGAGATGGGGTTTTGCCATGTTGGCCAGGTTGGTCACGAACTCCTGACCTCAAGCAGTCTGCCTGCCTTGGACTCCCAAAGTGCTGGTGATGTAGGATTCGTTTTCCTGGTCACTTTGCAATCCCCAGCGATGCCCCGCCTGGGCCTTGCTCAGCCACAGTGGTGTGCCCCAGCTCACCTATGTTATAGCTTGTACCCATATTTGGCAGTTCCTGAGCTCTTGGTACCATGTCCAAGAAGAATGAAGAAACAGTGGACATTGAAGGGTGAAGAGGCTAGAGAAGAATTTAATTGAGCGATGAAAATGGCTCTTAGTAGAGAGGGGAGCTGGAGAGGGGATGGGAAGGACAGGTCATCTTCCCCGAAGTCAGGTTGTCTCTTTGCTGAAGCTAGGCCATCTCCCCTATGCCAACTGAATCTGGGGTCTTTATAGGCCAGGATGAGGAGTGTGTGCTGATTGGTTTCTGAGTATGCAAAAGAGGTGAAAGCAAAAGCATTACTCAAAGGCGGGCATGACATGTAGAAAACCAATTAGAAAGGGTAGATATATGTAAAATAGGTTAAGGGTGGAGATCAGCCAGAGGAAAGCACGCCAAACGGGAAGACAGGTTCTTAGTCCGGTCTGAGGATTTAACTTGTAGCTTGGCTTTCAGACTTTAAACTGTCTTTTTGGCTTGGAGGTGGGATTTCTCTAGGGATCCACCCCTATCTGCCTAGGCATTTGGCTGCCTCCTGTCACTATCACTGGGATTATAGGCATGAACCACCATGCCTGGCCACAGGTACGGTACTTATACCATAACATCAAACAATTCGAACCAACCCTGGGACACAAGTAATGCGTAATCTTTTTTTAAATTTTATTCAGGGATGGACTCCTTCTGTTGCCTAGGCTGGAGTGCAGTGGTGCAATTTTGGCTCACTGCAGCCTCGACCTCCCGTACTCAAGTGATCCTCATGTTTCAGCCTCCAAAGTAGCTGGGACCACAGGCACAGGTGCACCACCACACCTGGCTAATTGTTTTATTTATTTTTTGTAGAAACAGGGTCTTGCTCTGTTACCCAGGCTGGTCTTGAACTCCTGGGCTCAAGTGATTTTCCTACCTTGACCTCCCAAACTGCTGGGGTTACAGGCGTCAGCCACTGTGCCTGGCCCCTATCCATTTTTTGTAAGATGTAGATTTCTTTTTTTTCTTTTTTCTTTTTTTTTTTTTTTTGAGACAGAGTTTCGCTCTTGTTACCCAGGCTGGAGTGCAATGGCCCGATCTCGGCTCACCGCAACCTCCGCCTCCTGGGTTCAGGCAATTCTCCTGCCTCAGCCTCCCGAGTAGCTGGGATTACAGGCACGTGCCACCGGGCCCAGCTAATTTTTGTATCTTTAGTAGAGACGGGGTTTCACCATGTTGACCAGGATGGTCTCGATCTGTTGACCTCGTGATCCACCCGCCTCGGCCTCCCAAAGTGCTGGGATTACAGGCTTGAGCCACCGCGCCCGGCCAAGATGTAGATTTCTATGCCTTTTTCATGGGTTCCTATGTATTTCAGTTGCATAGCCCACTGCAGACTTCCTGAGCCAGCCTGTCACTGTGCACTCAGCACTCAGTCACCAGGACACAGTGACAGAAGGACATACCACAGTTGTGAATGGAAGCTGGAGAACTGAGTCCCAAGACTCCACTTCTCCTCATTGTTTTTCTCAGGACAAAAGCAAAGATTTCCCTCAAACTTCCTCATGTATGTGAAGAGAATTAGTAGCTAAAGATGAGAGCATAATGCAAATTGAGATGTGTTCCAAGACCAAGAACCAGAGAGGAGATGGTAGCAGTGGGTCCGGTCGGGTGGGTGTAAATGCCCACGTGCTCCACCCGAGCTGCTCCTCCCAACTCAGCCATGCTGATGTTGAGATAGAACCAGACCCATTTATGCTGATTTTGAATTCTTTTCACCCCAGATCTTGCACTGTATCAGCTGTGCTGCCCCAGCAGCTAACCCACCCACTTAGAGCTTCAGCTCTATGATGTTCCAGGTGGTAGTGGGCTTCTCAAAGACCACATTGTCTTCTGCCTGGGAAGAGTGTCCAGGTTGTGAAAGTCAGAAACAATAGACAGGGTGCACACCTGGAATCCCAATACTCGGGGAGCCTGAGGCAAGAGGATTGCTTGAGGCCAGAGGTTTGTGACCAGCCTGGGAGACATAGTGAGACCTCATCTCTAAAAAAAATAAAATAGGCCAGGTGTGGTGGCTAACACCTGTAATCCCAGCACTTTGGGAGGCCAAGGTGGGTAGATCAAGACCATCCTGGCCAACATGGTGAAACTCCGTCTGTACTAAAAATACAAAAATTATCCAGGTATGGTGGTGGTTGCCTGTAGTCCCAGCTACTGAGGAGGCTGAGGCAGGACAATCGCTGGAACCTGGGAGGCAGAGGTTGGAGTGAGCCGAGATCAAGCAACTGCACTCCAGCTTGGGCGAGAGAGTGATACTCTGTTTCAAAAATAATAATAATAGTTAGCCAGGGCTGGATGCAGTGGCTCATGCCTGTAATCCCAGCACTTTGGGAGGCTGAGGCAGCTGGATCACTTGAGAGCAGGAGTTCAAGACCAGCCTGCCTGGCCAACATGGTGAAACCTCATCTCTACTGAAAATACAAAAAAAAAAAAAACAACCCAGGAGTGGTGGTGCACATGTGTATTCCCAGGTACTCTGGAGGCTGAGGCAGTGATAGTCACTTGAACCTGGGATGCAGAGGTTGCAGTGTGCCAAGATGATCTAAAAAAAAAAAATTGGGGCATGGTGGCTCACACCTATAATCCTACCACCTTAGGAGGCCAAGGCGGGCAGATCACAAGATCAGGAGACTGAGACCATCCTGGGTAACATGGTGAAACCCTGTCTCTACTAAAAATGCAAAACTTAGCTGGATGAGATGGTGGCACCTGTAGTCCCAGCTACTTGGGAGGCTGAGGCAAGAGAATTGCTTGAACCTGGGAGGCAGAAGTGGTAGTGAGCTGAGATCGTGCCTTTGCACTCCAGCCTGGGCGACAGAGCAAGACTCCATCTCAAAAAAAAAAAAAAAAAGAAAGAAAATCATCATAGATTTCATTTATATTTGGTAAAAAAAAAAAAAAAAATAGCTGAGTGTGGTGGTGTGTGCCTGTAGTCCCAGCTACTTGACAGATTGTGGCAGGAGGATCTCTTGAGCCCACGAGTTCAAGGTACAGTAAGCTATGATCACACAGCGGCACTCTGGCTTGGGTGATGGAGTGAGATGCTGACTTAGAAAAAAAGAATTATTTTATAATATAGAATTTAAATACACTCTGCCTGCAGAAGCCTTAAAGGAAAGGGAGTCTTGTGTAGCCATTGGGCAGAGTGGCTGGCAAAGTGAGACAGATCCCCCACCAGACTGGCTCTTACCTCACTGCGGCACCAACACCCGAGGATGGGAAATCTAATGCTGAAAATCAACCCCAGCTGAAGCTCTTTCCCTGGAGAACTGGCAGGATACCCATGAACTTAGTGTTCCATGCTGAGGCTTGTGACCTACACTGGCTATTTTCAGAAACAAAAATCACTCCCATTTGTGGGCCTGGGGATAAACCATGATTGTTTGTAACTCGTTCCACAGAGCAGAGGTGAGCAAGCCTGTCTGCTGCTACTGATGCTGGGACTCTGTGTGTTTGAGACATTTGCGTCATTCAGAACTTGTGTGCCACAGCCATGTGTGGCGAGTGTATGTGGGCCTGGGAACTGCCTGGCACTGCCCCTTCACTCACACAGCTGCATGCCAGGGCCAGGTGCATGTCTGTTACGTGACTGGGTGTCAACTTCATTCCAATAGTTTCTGAACAAAACCAAGACTTTCACGAAGCTCGGAAGCCTTCGTCCTGTTGTTTTTCGCCAGACGACCTTGTCACAGTCTCCTTCCAATGTCCTATGTGGCAGTCTTCACTGAGCTGGTGCCACTTCTCCCATGTGGGCCCAACCCCACCTGCCCTGGCTGCCGGAGCTGTCAGAAGGAATGAGGGGAGGGAATACTCTGTGACCATCAGTGTCTGATGTGGTTTGAATCTGTGTCCCCACCATAATCTCAGGTTGAAATATAATCCCCAGTGCTGCAGGTGGGGCCTGCAGGGAGGTGACTGGATCCTGGGGGCAACTCTCCACTTAGGTGCTGTTCTCTGATAGAGTTCTCAGGAGGTCTGGTTGTTTGAAAGTGTGTGGCATATCCTCCTTCACTCTCTCCCTGCTGCCCAGGCCATGTGAGATGTGTCTGCTTCCCTTCATCCTCCACCATGACTGTGTTTTCCTGAGGCCTCTTCAGCCATGCTTCTTTTTGTGTGTGTGTGAGACAGTCTTGCTCTGTTGCATAGGCTAGAGTGCAGTGGTGCAATTTCTCCTCACTGCAACTTCCGCCTCCCAAGTTCAAGAGATTCTTCTGCTTCATCCTCTTGAGTAGCTGGGACCACAGGCACCTGCCACCATGCCCTACTAATTTTTGTATTTTTGGTAGAGACAGTGTTTCACCATATTGGCCAGGCTTGTCTTGAACTCCTGACCTCATGATCTGCCTGCCTCGGCCTCCCAAAGTGCTAGGATTGCAGGTGTGAGCCATTGTTCCTGGTCTGTATTTTTTTTTTTTTTTTTTAGTGGAGACAGGGTTTCACCATGTTGGCCAGGCTGGTCTCCTTTGCCCGACCTTAGGTATTTCTTTGTAGCCATGTGAGAATGGATGACAGTGCCTGTGGGCCACTGGGCCGCCCTGTGTCTGCCCTTCCCAGTTCCATGCTGCTGGTGCAGGCTGCTGTCAGTGTGGTGGAGGGAGGGGCTGTGGTGGGTGCATCATTGGGGAGGGGCTGTCACCACAGGATGACCGGGTGCCCCAGGGTCTTTTCCTGGGTTGGGCAGTGGCCTACTCTGCTGTGTGCCTCTGCGGGCCCCAGCTTTGTGGTTAGTGCAGCCAGTCCAAGTTCTTGGAGTGTCCCCAGTTGAGGCAAGAATGGTGCGTGCTTGTTGGATTTACAGAGGTGGTGGCTGACAGGAGAGCTCTCAATGGGGAGGACGAAGGCAGGTGGCTGGACTCTGCGAAGGGTTCACCTGGGAGGTGGAGGTGGCCTGGGGGTGTGACAGAAGGTGGGGCGGTGGGTGGTGCTATTCCTTAAGCAGCCTTGGGGAGGGGCCGTTGGATGCAAGCACTAGCCTAGCAGCAGTAGACTGAGGCCAGGGCTGCTGAGCTGGGGACAGGAGGATGTCCTCCTCTGACAGAGGAGGGTGGGGTGAGGAGGCAGGCAGAAGAGTCCTGGGAGCATCTTGTGACTGGGAGACCCTACTGGCGGCCCCTGGAGGAGAGAAGCCCCCCCGCCTTGCCCTCTGCCTGTTGGTTGTCTGGCACAGGATAACCGTCCACCCTTCTGGAGATGGGCTGAGAGTATGAGGCTTGCAGGTTGGCTCCTAGGGTGTGAGGAGTGATCAGGTATGTCCCTCCCCTCCTCCACTTGAGGCAGAGATATCTGTGCTGTCTTGTCTCGAGACGGTGACAGGCACCCAGAGCGTCTGCGTGCAGGGCTCACCTGGGACTGTCCTGGATGGCATCTCTTTGCAGCTGGCGCACCCATACCGAGCAGCAGTCCTGAGGGCCATGGAGAGGGTCCTGAGCAGTCGTGCCAGTGAGCTGGACAAGGACACAGCCAGCACCATCATCCTCCTGGCCTCCCGGGAGATGACCAAGATGAAGGTACGCAGCAGGCCCTCTGGCCTCGCAGACTCAGTCCTGGCTCGGGAAGGGAAGCTGTTGCTTGGCCTTTCTACCCAGCAGCCTTGAGATGTAGGGTGTGTGGTGTTTGGCTGCCCTGGGCTGGCAGAGGCCCCTTGGTCCCATGCACCACCCTGCAAGGGCGGGGGATAGTCCCCTGTGATTTTCAGAGGCAGCAACTGAAGCAGAGAGCAAGTTGCCGAAACTCAGCACACACAGGGCAGTGGTGTGCGTGCGGCTGGGGCCTAGGGCTGTGCCCGGCATTGGGGTTGGTGCAGGGCTCTGCTGGGCCTAACTCTCTTGGGGCACTGAGCGCAGCCCCCTCTCACCAGGGCTCTGCTTCTCCTGTGTGTGTCGGGTCTCTTGGCAGCAGCCAAGAAAGGCTGTGCCTGCCCCCTCTCTGACCCGCACTTTCTGGGGACACTGAAAACTGTGTGCTTGTCCGAGGCTGGCAGCGACTGAGGGCAGAACGTCTTGGTCTCACCTTTTGGGAGATTTTACGGAGAGGTTCTACCTGCTGGTGTTTTCGGTTCAGGACCTGGTCGGGGACTGGCAGCAGGCAGTGAGTGGCGTCCTGGTGGCCGTGGGAAGGCAGTTCATCAGCAAGGTGATGGAGGAGCTGCTGCACAGGCTGCAGCCCGGGGCCCTGCCACACTGCGCTGTGCTGCACACACTCGCCAGCCTCTCGGTGGCCAACGGTAGGTGACGTGCAGCCTGCCCCCGGCTGTAGGGGCTCAGGGCGCCCATGGGAGGAGCACAGGGCACTGGAAGGGTTGGCAGAGGCCTCTGACAGTGTCCTCTCTCACAGCTTTCGGCGTAGTTCCCTTCCTGCCATCCATCCTGAGCTCCCTGCTGCCTGTGCTGGGCATGGCCAAGCAGGACACAGTGCGCATGGCGTTCTGCTCTGGTAAGAGACAGCCTTGTCACCTTCTGTCTGAAGTGCCCATTTTTGGGGGGCTGTGCGCAAGCATGCCTGATTGGGGGGCAGGTGGGCCCTTTAGGCTGCAGAAAGCGGGGCTGTTAGAAGGAAGGGCCCCCTGGCTGAGACTGCTGGCTGGAGGGTCCCATGTGGGGCTGCACAGCCTCTGTCCCTTGTTTCTTTCTGTTCCTGGGGAGCCCCCCCACCTTACACTGGGTCCAGTGAGGCCTGGACATGGTTGTGGGGGCAGGAAGAGATTTCCTCAAAGCCATGACTTTGTTTTCCTTCCCATTCCAGGCTAGAAAAGTGGCCACTCCCTGGGCATCTAAGGATCCAGAGGATGGGGACACTTTCATTCACCCCCACCCTCTCCCAGGAGTCCTTTTCCTGGCAGCAATGCCCACAACCCTTTGTGTGCCTGGCAGGGGACCACAGGCATGTCATGGGCCTGGACCTTAGTTTCAGCTGCCCTGAGAGTGAGGTGTGGTTGGTGGGATTAGAGGGCATTCCTATTGGAAGGGGGTATGGAGATTGGAGATCCTGAGGTGCCCTTAGTGCCCTCAGCCCACAGCCTTCTGTTCCCAGTGTCCTGTGTCCAGAAGACAGCTAGCCCTGGTAGATGGCTAGGAGGACCTACCTCTTGTAAAGACCCAGCCCTGGAGGACGGGGCAGGGGTGTGTTGGTCCCAGGCCGGGGAGGCAGCTGGTGTGTGAGGGCCCGGTGACTGGTGGGGGGGCCTGGTAGGGCCTGGGCAGGGCATGTTTTCTGAGCATGGGGGGTGTGGTTGCAGAGCTGGGCTGGGCTCCGTTGGCAGAAGGGTTGGTCTGGAGCATTTGGGCCTGCCTGCTCTGCTCATGGTTCAGATCACAGGTGGATCACAGATCCACCACCCTCCCCCTAGCCCCTGCACTCGCTCCATCTCTCCTGGCCCTCCTCTTTGATGGATGCTTTCATCATTGGGGTACTCCTTCACAGGCTCTTTCTCACCTGTGGGTGAGGGCAGAGCCCCTTGGATAGAAGGGATGGTAACCTTGGCCAGTTTTGGCTAAAAATGGGACTGGTGACAGGATGGGGGCATCTGCATGCTAAGCCAGGTGTGAAGGAACAGAGTGGAAGTGGGTGTGGGTGTGAGTGGGTGTGGGTGTGAGTGGGTGTGGGTGTGGACTCAGCTGACGTGCCAGGAACACAGAACGAGCTGTCCAGGCTCCGGGGCAGAGACTTGAGGATGGGGCGTCTGCTGAGACCTGTGTCTCTGGGTCTCCTCTGGGAGCTAAATGGCCTTGATAACTTCAACTGCTGAGGCTCTAAGCAGAAACTGACTTGCTTACCTTCATGGGAGACCTGCAGCTACTCCGGGTCCTACCATGTTGGCATTTTCTGTGTCAAACACGTGGGTTCAGCCAGTGGGGATTCTGTGGGGCCTCCTCGTGTGGGACGTATACTCCCCACCACAAATGGAACATTTCCTGTATGCACCTGGAGGGGGTGGTGGTCCTGCTGGCTGGAGCAGCCTGGGGCCAGCAGAGCCCATATTAACCAGGTGAGACTTAGTGGTGGGGGGTAGCAGGCCTGTGTCCACTGCAGAAAGGCTCAGGTCCAGCCGGGACAGGCACTGTGCCAAGGACAGGAGTGCCCTCAGGGCACTGCAGCTAGGAGGTGAGGAGCCTCGGGGAAGGCTCCAGTGGTGGGGGCGTGGCTGGCCTGGCCAAACTGTCCAGCAGGGCAGGCAGCCAGTAATTCCTCCCAGCCAAGGAACCCCTCCCGTAGGAAAGGCAGCAGCAAAAGAAAGAGACACTAATTGGGGATGTAGGTGGCTCAGGGAGAAGAAAATAACAGAGAAAGAAAATCCCTGATTAATATTCTCAGGGAAATCAGTGGAAACCACACATTTGTGGGACAAGAGGTGTCACCATGAAGAAGCCACATTCAGAAAATAAAATTGACCTTCTGTGAATTAAAGATGCCATAATAGAAATGGAAAAAATAATATAACCATTGGAAGAGAGAGTTGTGGAAATTTCCAGAAAATAGAGGAGAAAGTCAAAAATATGGAAAGTAGGAGAGAAAGAGAAGCATGAACTAGCAGGCTGAACCCTGAAGCCTGCATTCCAGTCAGAGGCACCCTAGAAAGAATTAGCAGATGGGAGGTCAAGAGATGACTCAAAAGCATGCCCCAGTGGCCGGTTGCAGTATCTCATGCCTGTAATCCCTACACTTTGGGAGGCCAAGGCAGGCAGATCACTTGAGGTAAAGACGGGTCTGGCCAACATGGCAAAACCCAATCTCTACTAAAAATACCAAAAAATTAGCCAGGCATGGTGGTGCAGGCCTGTAGTCCCTGCTACTCTGGCTGAAACAGAGGGACTGGGTGAGCCTGGGAGGTGGAGGCTGCAGTGAGCCAAGATTGCACCACTGCAGTGAACCAAGATTGTGCCACTGTACTCCAGCCCGTGTGACTGAATGAGACTGTGTCTCAAACAAAAAAATAAAAACCAGCTGGGTATGGTGGCTTATGCCTGTAATCCTAGTACTTTGGGAGGCAAAGGTGGGAGGATCACTTGAACCCAGGAATTCGAGACCAGCCTGGGCAACATGGTAAGACCCCATCTTTACAAAATTATTTTAAAATATTTGCCAGGCATGGTAGCACATGCCTGTAGTCCCAGCTCCTTGGGAGGCTGAGGCAAGAGGATTGCTTGAGTCTGGGAGGTGGAGGCTGCAGTGAACTGAGATCAAGCCACTGCACTCCAGCCTCGTGACAGAGCAAGACTGTCTTAAAAAAAAAAAAATCACAATCTAACAACACAATAGGGGTAGGCTTTCTGCTTCTGGCAATATGGTGGTCTGTTACCCCGAAAAACACTCCCACCACAGAATACCTGGAATGCTGATGAGTTGACCTCACCAATCTTAGGTGAGCTTCTGACCTCGGCTTGACCAATCAGAGGAGAAGCCTAGGGACACAGGGACTAAGAGAAGTGAGGGTTAGAGGTCTCCAGTGGCCCCAGGCACCTGCCTGCTTTGATTTTACTTGGAAGACAAGGCCTTTCTTTGCATTGGGCCAGAGCCCACTTATATCAGACCCTCCAAGGCACCCCTCAGCAAAAAGGTGATTGATGAGGAGCCTTCCACTTTGCGCCCTGGGAGGTAGTCTGTTTTGTTTAGAATTTTCTTTCAATCCCCTCTCCTGAGAATTTGTAACCATGGTTTATCCTCATGTAGTTGTTGGGTTCAAGGTTATTCTTTCTGTTGGACTGGGGAGCCCTTCAGCTGAGTCATTAGCCTAGTAAACGGGCTGGGTTGAAGTGTCCTACTCAGTGTTGGTGTCCCAGTCAGGCTGCATGGCAGTGGCTCTGGCCTGGGGTGCATGGCTGTGGAAGCACTGCTCCCCTGGAGCGCAGGGTCTGAGCTCTGGTGTGGGGCCAGCAGCTCTCCATGGGCCCAGGACCAGCAGTGTCAGTTACAACACAAAACATACACATCAGCATAAATAAAAGGAGCATTAGAGCAGAAAGTAACGTAATTGGATTGATGAGATAGAGGATAGAAATAGCAGGATAAAGAGGTGAAAGCGAGAAACGGCAGGGTCCTATGAGGACAGAGCCAGTGTGAAAAGAGAACCAAATACAGTCAAACAAAGTTATAACCATTTCCACTAAAGAGTAAGGAAGTGGGCATGACTGCCGGGTTCCACCGGAATCCCGATCCTGTGCCACCTGACCCTTTCTGGCCTCTGCAGGGCGGGAGGTGGGAGCTGAGCCCTCCCGTCTCACTGTATGTGTCAGGCTGTTGCAATTTTTATCGTTGCTGTGGTCCTCTTCTCACCTGCCAAGACCTGAGCAAGGCAGAAAACACAGAAACTAATGCATTAGAAAATAAGCAATTGGCAAAACATGTTTTATACCTAGTTCTTTGAAAAAAGTGAATTAAATAGTTAAGTTGTTGCGCTAATCAAGAGAAAAGGGAGAAACAAGCCAAGTGGTAAAGAAAAGATAAATAGATGTGGGGACAGCAAGGGGTGGTGCGGGGACCACAAGGGGACTTTGGGGGGAATGGTGAGGAGAGGTGCGGGGACCTTGGAAGGGAGGGTGAGGGATGGTGCTAAGACAGTGAGGGGCAGCGCAGGGACTGCAGGGGGGCAGCAAGAACCACCAAGGTACCGTCTGCCCAGTGCAACCGCCTCTGAAAGCCAGGCAGCGAGTGCTCTGGGAGAGCACCAGTCCCTGGGCAGTCCTTCTCAGTTTCCACAGTGGTCTCTCCCAGTCCTCAGGGAAAATGAAGCAAAAATGACAGTTTCACACTTCTTTTTTCTTTTTTGGGGACAGAGTCTCACTCTGTCACCCAGGCTGGAGTGCAGTGGCGATCTCAGCTCACTGCAACCTCTGCCTCCCAGATTCAAGTGATTCTCCTGCCTCAGCCTCCCAAGTAGCTGGGATTACAGGTACCCACCACCATGCCTGGCTAATTTTTGTATTTTCAGTAGAGACGGAATTTCACCATGTTGGCCAGGCTGGTCTCAAACTCCTGAACTTAGGTGATCTGCTCGCCTCGGCCTCCCAAAGTGTTGGGATTGCAGGCTTGAGCCACTGCGCCCAGCCCCAAATTCTTTTTATAACCTGAGCATCACCACAAAAGAGACCTAGAACCATCTTCACTCAGAGTCTGCCCTCCTCCATGCCCCTGCTGCTGGACCCGCGTCTGAGATGGTTTCGGGTGCCCTTGTTGGGGTATGGTGACCCTTCATACCCCAGAACTTGGAGCAAAGCAGATTCCTATCACCTTGCATACCCCACTGTGATTGCTCACCATAGAACAAAATCCATATTGCCTGTGTTCTGAGAGGGAGTCACCTCAGGAGTGAGAGGCCACCTCCACATTGGGAGGATGGACCCTCACACAGATTGACATAAGAAGGAAAACCACAAGGCCACCTCCCTTGTTGATTCTTACTAAAAATTCAGGCCGGGCACAGTGGCCCACACCTGTGATTCCAGCACTTTGGGAGGCCGAGGATTCTTTTTTTTTTTTTTTTTTTTTTTTTAAAGAAAGAAGGAAAGAGAAAGAGAAAAGGGGGAGAGAGAACAGGAGTTTTGCTCTATTGTCCAGGCTGGAACGCAATCTAGAAATAGGTATTAAAAACCTCTTTTATGCTGATGATTGTGCTTAACAGCAGAGACAGGAAGGAATAAGGAAAGAAAGTAACAAACAGCCAACCAATATTTCGTTTAAATCTGTGAAATGCTGTGCAAGTGCCGAAGAGTGATTCGCTTCCATTTATGTGGTCACTTTCAAAATAGGTGTAATGTGATACTAAAAAAAAAAA
>CM052663.1:89346890-89357532 GCA_028533165.1 Leontopithecus rosalia
CTGGTCAACATGGTGAAACCCCGTCTCTACTAAAAATACAAAAAATTAGCTGGGCATGGTGGCGCGTGCCTGTAATCCCAGCTACTCGGGAGGCTGAGGCAGGAGAATTGCCTGAACCCAGGAGGCGGAGGTTGCGGTGAGCCGAGATCACGCCATTGCACTCCAGCCTGGGTAACAAGAGCGAAACTCCGTCTCAAAACAAAACAAAACTGTATGAAATGGTTAGGTTCCTGGAAAGATAAAAATGTTAAGATTGGTATGAAAAGCAGTAGAGAACTTAAATAAGCCAATAAAGCAACAGAAATAATATTCTTTTTTTGTCTTTTTGAAACAGGGTTTTGCTTTTGTTGCCCAGGCTGGAGTGCAATGGCGCGATCTCAGCTCACTGCAACTTCTGCCTCCCGGGTTCAAGCAATTCTCCTGCCTCAGCCTCCCTAGTAGCTGGGGCTACAGGCACGTGCCACTTAGTAGAGAATAAAATGTTGGCCAGGCTGATCTTGAACTCCTGACCTCAGGTGATCCACCCGCCTCGGCCTCCCAAAGTGCTGGGTGGCATGAGCCACCACTCCTGGCCTTGGAAATAATATTCTAAGACATTTCTTCCTTAAAACAAGCCCATGACATTTTGGGCTGGATGAAAGAAAAAAAAATTTTTTAAAAGCCCAGGACCCAGATGGTTTTACGATTGAATTCTGCCAAACTTTTGAGGAACAATTAATTCCTGTCCAGTACAAGTACATTTGGAAATAGAAAAAGATCTAGAGCTGCCTCCTTGATTCTGTGAGGTCTTGGTCAAATCACTGTCAGAGCCGTGTAAGGAAATGCAGGTGTGTAATGGTGAGTATAGACGTGAGGTTTTGCATGAAGTAGCAGGTTACTGAACCCAAGGACGTACTTTTATTATTTATTTATTGAGATGGAGTTTTGCTCTTGTTACCCAGGCTGGAGTGCAATGGCACGATCCTGGCTCACCACAACAACTCTCTCCCAGATACAAGTGATTCTCCTGCCTCAGCCTCCTGAGTAGCTGGGATTACAGGTGCCCACCACCACACCTGGCTAATTTTTTGTATTTTTAGTAGAGACGGGGTTTCACCACGCTAGCCAGGATGGTTTCGAACTCCTGACCTCAGGTGATCTACCCGCCTTGTCCTCCCAAAGTGCTCGGATTATGGGCGTGAGCCACGGCACCTGGCCAAGACTGTACTTTTCAAAACACCTTATGTGGGAGGGCTTAGCTCAGAACTCAAGGCCTGCCCGGCGTTGAGAAGCTGTCAGTTCATTTTATCACAGTAATAGACTAAAGAAAAGTAGTGTCTGAGTTCAGTCACTGAGGCAAAAGCTTTTAATGATTTGTTTTTCTCCTTAGACAGTTTTGCTCTTGTTGCCCAGGCTGGAGTGCAATGGTGCAATCTCGTCTCACTGCCACCTCTGCCTCCTGGGTTTAAGTGATTCTCCTGCCTCAGCCTCTCAAGTAGCTGGGGTTACAGGAGCGTACCACCGTGCCTGGCTAATTTTTATATTTTTAGTAAAGATGGGGTTTCACCATGTTGACCAGACTGGTCATGAACTCCTGACCTCAAGTGATCTGCCTGCCTCAGCCTTTCAAAGTGTTGGGATTACAGTGTGCTAAAATTTTTTTTTTTTTTTTTTTTTGAGGCAGAGTTGCCAGACTGAAGTGCAGTGGCACGATCTCGGCTCACTGCAACCTCCACCTCCTGGGTTCAACTGATTCTCCTTCCTTAGCCTCCTGAGTAGCTGGGACTACAGGCGCATGCCACCACACCCAGCTAATCTTTTTTGTATTTTTAGTAGAGACAGGGTTTCACCATGCTGGTCAGGATGGTCTCAATCTCTTGACTTCATGATCCACCTGCCTCAGCACCCCCAAAGTGGTGGGATTACAGGCATGAGCTACCACGCCTGGTCCTGGCCTAAAATTCTTAACAACTAAGCTTGGATAGGAACTTCCATAACTTAACAAAGTTTGTATACCTGAACCCTCAGTCTGTATCGTAACTGATGGGAAGTGTTATGCACATTCCCTGTAAGGTCAAGAACAGAAAGGGCTTGCCTCTCACTGCAGATCAGTCCTCTGCCGGAAAGAAAAGAACCAGTGAGGAAGGGAAGATGGTCATTATTCATCACCTGTCCACCTTCCTGGCCAAACTATTAGGATAATTAGAAGTTCTGGCAAGGCATGGTGGCTCACGCCTGTAATCCCAGTACTTTGGGAGGCTGAGGTTGGAAGATCACTTGAACCCAGGAAGTTGAGGCTGCAGTGAGCCATGATCGTGCCACTCTCCTCCAGCCTGGGTGACAGAGTAAGACCTTGTCTCAAAAAAAGAAAAAAAAGTTCTGCAAGGTTGCCAGTTACAAGACGAACCTACAAAAGCCAAGAGCATTTTTCTTACCATTAGTGACCCACTAGAGAGTATTTAAAAAATGCTATCTACAATAACAGAAACTTATTTTTTGAGACAGTTTCGCTTTTGTCTCCTAGGCTGGAGTGCAATGGTGTGATCTCAGCTCACTGCAATCTCTGCCTCCTGGGTTCAAGTGATTCTCCTGCCTTAGCCTCCTGAGTAGCTGGGATTACAGGCGCCTGCCACCACACCTGACTAATTTTTGTATTTTTAGTAGAGACAGGTTTCACCATATTGGCCAGGCTCTTCTTGAACTCCTGCTCTCAGGTGATCCACCCGCCTTGGCCTCCCAAAGTACTAGGATTAAAGGTGCGACCCACTGCGCCCAGCCAACAACAGAAACTTATTAACAGCCAGGTGTCATGGTGCGTGCCTGTGGTTCCAGCTACTCCAGAGGCTGAGTTGGGAGGATTGTTTGAGCCCAGGAGGTTGAGGCTGCAGTGAGCTGTGATCATGCCAGTACATTCCAGTCTGGGCTACAGAGCAAGACCCTGTCTTTTTTTAAAAAGAAAAGGAACCTATTATGTATAGGAATTAATGAAGAATGTGCAAGAGCTCTATGGAGAAAGGCTTGCAATTCTAAAAACATAGTAGTGAAAAAGAGAGATGTGGCATAATATCATTTACGCAGTCTGGAGATGAGCAAAACAATACAGATTTGCAAAAAATATGAAAACAAAAAGTGATTATCTACATGGGGTGGGCATGGGAGTAGAGAATGGATTGAAAAGGGAAATGTGAGTATATAAAAGCTGAGAAGATAGAAAAATGTGTTGTTTCCTATTCTCCAGCTATTCATTCATTTCTTTTGTTTTTCCATTGCAGTTTAGGTTTTGTTCAGATTGATCTGTAACAGTTACTTATTTAATTTTTTTAGCAACAGGGTCTTGTTCTGTCCTGCAGGCTGGAGTACAGGGATGTGATCATAGCTCACTGCAGCTTCCAACACCTAGGCTCACGTGATCCTCTTACCTCAGCCTCCAGAGTAGCTGTGGCTACAGGTGCACGCCACCATGCCTGGCTTTTTTTGTTTTTAATTTTTTGTAGAAACAGAGACTAGGCTGGGCACAGTGGCACACACCTGTAATCCCAGCACTTTGGGAGGCTGAGGGGGGCAGATCACCTGAGGTCAGGAGTTCGAGACCAGCCTGGCCAACGTAGCAAAACCCCATCTCTACGAAAAAAATACAAAAATTATTAGCCAGGCCTGGTGGCATGTGCTTGTAATCCCAACTATTTGGGAGGCTGAGGCTGGAGAACCTCTTGAACCCAGGAGGCAGAGGTTGCAGTGAGCCAAGATTGCACCATTGCACTCTAGCCTGGGCAACATGCTAAGACTCTATTTCTTTTTTGAGACAGAGTCTTACTCTGTTGCCCAGGCTGGTCTCCAACTCCTGGCTTCAGGTGATCCTCTTGTCTCAACCTCCCAAAGTATAGAGATTACAGGTGTGTGTGAAAATATTTGCTCCTACTTTGTCATTGATTCATTAATTCATTCTTGAGACAGGGTCTCGCTTAGTCACCCAGGCTGGAGTACAGTATCGATAACAGCTCACTGCAGCCTTGGCCTCCTAGGCTCAAGCGATCCTCCTGCCTCATCCCCTCCCCCGACCCCAGTAGCCAGGACCACACACACATGCTACTTTGTCCTTTATCTTTTAACTTTGTTTATGATATTTTTTGGCCATACAAAGTTGTTTAATTTTTACATTATCATTTATCCATTTTTTATGTTGTAGTTCAGGTTTTGTTATACACGGAAAAACATTTCAAAGTCAGTGATTAGCAGCCGGGCATGGTGGCTCAAACCTGTAATCCCAGCACTTTGGGAGGCTGAGGCAGGTGAATCACGAGGTCAGGAGTTCGAGACTAGCCTGGCCAACATGGTGAAACACCATCTCTACTAAAAATACAAAAAATTAGCTGGGCATAGTGGCAGGTGCCTGTAATCCCAGCTACTTGGGAGGCTGAGGCAGGAGAATCACTTGAACCCAGTAGGCAGAGGTTGTGGTGAGCCAAGATCCTGCCACTGTGCTCCAGTCCTGGCAACAGAGTAAGACTGTCTCAAAAAAAAAAAAATTCAGTGATGGTTGTTTTCTGAATTCTCCCAATTTTCCCTCCGCTATTATTATTGTTATTATTATTATTTCGAGACAGAGTCTGCCACTCTGTTGCCCAGGCTGGAGTGCAATGGTGCAATCTTGACTCACTGCAACCTCCATCTCCCAGGTTCAAGTCATTCTCCTGCCTCAGCCTCCCAAGTAGCTGGCATTACAGGCGTGTGCTACAACGCCCAGCTAATTTTTGTATTTTTAGTAGAGATGGGTTTCGCCATGTTGGTCAGGCTGGTCTCGAACTCCTGACCTCAGGTGATCCACCCACCTTGGCCTCCCAAAGTGCTGGGATTACAGGTGTGAGACTCTGCACCTGGCCCCCTACGCTTTTATTATTTAATCCATCTGGGATTTATTTTAGGTAAGGAATGAGAATCCAACTGTATCTTTTTTCCATATGAATACCCATATGCATTAGTTATGGATTGCTGTGTAACCAGTGACCACCTTAAAACAACAACAGCTATTATCTCACAGTGGGTCCAGAGAGTGAGAGCAGCTCAGAGGGTCACTCGAACTCAGGGTCCCTTGTTTACAGCCGTTCACACTCTCGGTCTGGGCCGTGACATCTAAGGCTCAACTGGGGCTGGAGGATCTGCTTCTAAGGCTGTTCATTCGCATGGCTGTTGGCTGAAGGCCCTAGTTCCTCTCCATATCGATCTCTGTGAGGCCGATGAAGTGTCCTCACCCCATGGTGGCTGCTTCCTGCAGGGCAAGTGATCTGAAAGAGCAGGCAGGAAGCTGCAGCATCTCTTATGATCATATTTCATCTTTATAGTAGAAATAACAAGCAGATAGCAGGGAACCCAGAGCCGAGCCCTGGGGCCAAATCCTCCACCTCACTGTGCTTCCTAACAGTTTTCTAAGAACCCAGGTTGGGCTGTGGCCCTGTGGGCCTGGGGCCTTTGCTGTGGTTACCTCTTCTGGCTCATAAGAGGGCTCTGCTGAAGAATTGCTTTGGAGCCCTTTGTACAGAGACCCTGTCAGCGCCCTTTGCTGACCTGCGAGTAGGGATGTAGGATGTCACACCTGGATTAGTGGGGGTGTGCTTTGGCATCACTGCTAAGGTACCGTGGAGCCCAGAGAGGCATCTGCCAACATCCGTAGTTTTTTATTGTTGTTTGTTCGTTTCTTTATTTGAGACAGGGTCTCTTGGACATGTCTTGATAGCAATGTAAAAAAAAAAAGAAAGAAAAGAGAGACAGGGTCTTGCTCTGTCCCAGGCTGGAGACCACAAGCATGCACCACCATGCCCAGCCAACAGCCTTAGTTTTGCTTTTTACCAATTTGAGTATTTTTTCCTTATGACTTTAAACAAGTGGACTCCAGAAGTTTTGGGTTCCAGTGCTTTATGCTTTCCAGCTTGGGTTCCAGGCGTCATGCCCCATTGGAACACTCCTCTCTAGTAAAAAATGTCTCTTGGGAATCTGTTCTGCCGCTGATAGGAGGGGTGGAAGGTGGTGGAGCAGGATGTGTCACTGAAGACTTGACAGCAGCTGTGTGTCTTCCTGTTGCTGTCTCCCTCCCTCTTCTTTCCTACTGTAAGGAAATGGGGCTGGTCCTGGAGCGCCCCTGAGTACAAGGGGTGAGACTGTCCTGCACCCAGGGCCTGGATGAGGAAGAGCCTGGAGCTCCTGCTGCAGGCGTGGGGTGGAAACCTGGAGCCCTCTGCCCAGCTGCCCAGACCCAGAATCGTCAGAGAGCAGGATCCTTTCTTGTGGCCTCTCTGGGTCTATAACCCTGCCCCTGTTCCTGGAGCAGATCTGTGTGCCTGTGGAGTCCTCAAGCCCCCTGGCGATGAGCAACCAGAAGGAGGCGCTGCGCTGCTTCACTGTGCTGGGTGAGTGGGAGGCCCAGTCTTGCCCACAGAGACCTGCGGACACTTGTGGGGTCACCGCCTGCTGCGTGTGGAGGGTAGCAGTGGCTGGGGTATTGGTGGGGGATGAGGAGGCCTCTGTTTCCACCTCTTCTGGGTCTGCCTGTGTCTCCAGGGTCCTCTGCACCAGGGCCTGGGCAGCGGTTGCAGCCTGGAACATTGTTCTCCTCGGAGTAGTGTGCTGCTGCCCTGCCCAAACCCTTGGGAGCTTCCAATCATGGTCTGGTCCACGCATTTCCTACCTGCCCCTGCCCACCTGTTCCTCCGCACCCCACCTCTGCCTCCATGGCCTGCTCTCTGCTCCCCCAGGTGGCGTGTGGCTGCTGGCCCTCGTCGCCTGCCCAGCCTCCCATGACCCACCTGGAGGTGCTATACCTCCTGTCACCCCCTGAATTGATGCTGTCCCTGTGCCCTGCCAGGCCCTCATAGCTAACCTGGAGGGGTAGCAGATGGTGTGAGGAGGGGTCCTGCTTGTACTCGGGGCTGTTACTTTGCTGGGGCCACAGTGTCAGCATCTCCCTGGAGCTGGCCAGGCAGGCGGGGGCCCCCCCACCTGCATGAGCATCTGCCCTTACACAAGTCCTGCAGGAGAGGTGTGGGGAGACTGATGCAGACAGGCTGGGGGCAGGCTTGTGGCAGGCAGAGGGACCACAGGTCTGATGCCCAGGCAGAGCAGGCCTCCGGAGCCCACCTGGAATGGGGATGGCACTGGGCAGCAGCTGCAGTGAAGCCTAGTAAGTGGGTAAGGGAGCTGCCACAGTTGTTGCCAGAGAGCTCCTGGAGTTAGGGCTGCATTAGCTCTGCTTGGGCTGGTGGTCTGTGTTCCTTGATAGTCGAGTCCCCTTGAGCCTTAGATGGGCCTGGAGCCAGGAGACTCAGGAGGGGCCATTGAGGGCCCTCTTATGGGCCCCCGTCTGAGTTTGAGAAGCTGCAACAAGCACTGGTGTGCTGCGTGGGCCAAGACTTGAGTCCCTGCATGCTCTGGGTGATGCTGATGCTGTAGGGTAAAGGCCATGTGCTCCGACCCTGCCTTAGACAAGGACGTCAGAGCCCAGTGATCAGGTGGCCCCAACTTCTCACCTTCACACAGCGACTCTCTCCTGGCTCCTCCTCTGTGCTGGGAAGTAGGAGACGCCGTGTATAGGGATGAACAAGATGACACTGAGCCTAACCTGTACCTGTTGCCCTGTAGCCTGCAACTCGCCTGACCGCCTGCTGGCCTTCCTGCTTCCCAAGCTGGACACTAACAATGAGAGGACCCGCGTGGGCACCCTGCAGGTGGTCAGACATGTCATCAATTCAGCTGGTGAGTGCCTCCACCCCGGCCATGTCCAGGGTGGAGCAGGTCCTGGCAGATGTTGTCCCTCTAGGTGACAGTACCATCCTGCTTTGAATTCTCTAGAAAGATTTCCCTACTTTCTATTTTGTAAAATTCTAAACTTTTTGAAAAGTTGAAGAATGTTACCTGTCTACCCCTCACCAGATGGTAGTGGTTTACGCTTGCTTTGACAGCTGGCTGCAGACACCATGTGTGGCCACACTCCCCACATGACTGTGCCTCTGAGGGCTCCCAGAGCCTCAGACAGCCGTTCCCGAGCTTCTCTAGCTCATTCTGGGATCAATTCCAAGGCATACTTTAGTTTAGTTTCATTGTCTCTCAGACTTCTTTGCCCAAGAAGAGCCTTTTTACTGTTTGTTCGGTTGTTTTTTTTGGGGATGGAGTCTCACTCTGTCGCCCAGGCTGGAATGCAATGGCATGATCTTGGCTCACTGCAACCTCCGTCTCCCGGGTTCAAGCAATTCTCCTGCCTCAGCCTCTCCAGTAGCTGGGACTACAGGCACGAGCCACCACACTTGGCTAATTTTTATATTTTTAGTAAAGATGGGGTTTCACCATATTGGCCAGGCTGGTCTCGAACTCCTGACTTTGTGATCTGCCTGCCTCAGCTTCCCAAAGTGCTGGGATTACAGTGAGCCACCGTGCCCAGCCCTTTTTACTCTTTAAGAAATAAGAAGGCCAGTTGTTTTGTACAGTGTCCCTCAATTTACATTATGTGTGATGGGGTCTTCACAATTAGACTAAAAACTTCACGTTTCCTTGTTTTAAGGCTTTATTTGTTTTTTGGTTTTTGGTTTTTTTTTTTTTTTTTGAGGCGGAGTCTCATTCTGTCACCAGGCTGGAGTGCAGTGGTGTGATCTTGTCTCACTTGCAACCTCCGCCTCTGAGGTTCAAGCGATTCCTCTGCCTCAGCCTCCCGAGTAGCTGGGACTACAGGTGTGTGCCACCACACCCAGCTAATTTTTGCCTTTTTTTTTTTTTTTTTTTGAGACGGAGTTTTGCTCTTGTTACCCAGGCTGGAGTGCAATGGCACGATCTCGGCTCACCGCAACCTCCGCCTCCTGGGTTCAGGCAATTCTCCTGCCTCGGCCTCCTGAGTAGCTGGGATTACAGGCACGCGCCACCGTGCCCAGCTATTTTTTTGTATTTTTAGTAGAGATGGGGTTCCACCATGTTGACCAGAATGGTGTCGATCTCCTGACCTTGTGATCTACCCACCCTGGCCTTCCCAAGTGTTGGGATTACAGGCGTGAGCCACTGTGCCTGGCCTTAAGGCTAACTGAAGTGATTAGTAATAAGCCTGAAAAACATATCATTTTTCACAGGTGAGCTTGTGCTTTCCAGTGTGGCTCTTCCGCAGGTCAGTGCACAGTGGCCATGGCCCGCCAGCCCTGCTCGGTCTGTGAGCTGGGAAGCTTTAACGGGTTATAAAAGCAAACAGAGGGACCACATGTGACCCGCAAAGCCTAAAATATTTTCTGTCTGCCCTTTTCAGAAGTATCACACTGCCCCCTGTCCTGTGAGGTTCACTATCACTCAGGTGCTGGGTTGCAAACAGCCGCCACCGAGGGAGGCATATAGAGTTCTGGGACATGTAGGAGCAGCTTGAGAAAGCAGGAGGGCCAAGGGAGGATGGGCAGACAGGGCCACAGTGTGAAATGTCACCAGGCTAGGAGTCAGGAACAGGCACCGTGGGACACCCTCAGTGGCCCCTGCCCCACTGGAAGCAGCCTGAGGTCCTGCTGCTTTGGGCCTGCCCAGACTTCAGAGCCTAGGGTAGTGCTGTGGTGGGCAGGATAGAGGCTGGGAGGGGAGGGAAGTGCAGGCTCTCTGTGAAGGGGCGGAGTGGGGAGCACCCCCTCTGTGGAGGGGCGGGGAGGGGACCACCCACTCTGGAGGGGTTGGGAGGGAAGGGCAGGCTCTCTGTGGAGGGGCAGGGAGGGGAGCGCCCACTGTCTGAAGGGGCAGAGAGGGAGTGCCTGCTCTCTATGGAAAGGCTATGTGGGGAGCACTTGCTCTCTGTAGAAAGGCTAGGAGGGGAGTAGGCTTTCCGTAGGGGTGGGGAGAGAGGAGCACCTGCTCTTTGTAGGTGTGGGGAGGGGGCGCCTGCTCTCTATGGAAAGGCTAGGAGGGGAGAACCTGCTCTCTGTAGGGGTGGGGAGGGGGTGCCTGCTCCCTGTAGAGGGGCTGCTCTGGTTAGGGGTCCTTGGGGAAGGGAGCCTCAGGGGCAGAGGGTGTGGCAGCCCCACCAAAAATAAAGTGTCTGCATGAGCAGCACGCACTCAGCCTCTGATGGTAGAAGTCACCCTTGAGACAGGTGCTCTTCTCCCCCATTTACCTGTTGGGGCTGGCATCTGAAGTGGAATTCTTAGTGCCAATGCTCTTGTTGGAGGTGCATTTTTCCATTCAGAAGTTCAGCATTTTATGGGATTAACCAAGCTCAGTTTTCCTTTGTTAATTCATCAGTTACATTTATGGTTTTCAGGATTCACTTTGTTTTCCTCTTTATTTCATTATTTTCCTTGAAGTTCTTTGTGCATTTACATACATAGAAATGCATGTACACAAGGAAATAATTTTTTCTTAACCAAACGATATAGTTCAAAACATACTTTTTTCACTTGCTAGTATATCTTTTTTTTTTTTTTGAGACGGAGTTTCGCTCTTGTTACCCAGACTGGAGTGCAGTGGCCCGATCTCGGCTCACCGCAACCTCCGCCTCCTGGGTTCAGGCAATTCTCCTGCCTCAGCCTCCCGAGTAGCTGGGATTACAGGCACGCGCCACCGTGCCCAGCTAATTTTTTGTATCTTTAGTAGAGACGGGGTTTCACTATGTTGACCAGGATGGTCTCGATCTGTTGACCTCGTGATCCACCCGCCTCGGCCT
>CM052663.1:89358032-89374643 GCA_028533165.1 Leontopithecus rosalia
AATATTTATAAGCCATAAGTCCAACAAAGGACTTGTGCCCAGAATATAGAAAGATCTCTCAAAATTCAATAATAAGAAAACAACCCCATTTGAAAATGGGCACAAGAAGTGCCAGGAATGGTGGTGTATACCTGTGGTCCTACCTACTTGGGAGGCCAAGGAGGGAGAATCGCCTGAGCCCAGGAGTTTGAGGCTGTAATGAGCCATTATCCTTCCACTGTACTCCAGCCTGGGCAACAGAGTGAGACTTTGTCTTTAAAAAAAAATTTTTTTTTTTGAGACAGAGTTTCACTCTTGTTGTCCAGGCTAAAGTATAATGGTGTGATCTCCACTCACTGTAACCTTTGCCTCCCCTCCCAGTTTCAAGCGATTCTCCTACCTCGGCCTACCAAGTAGCTGGGATTACAGGCGCCTGCTACCATGTCCAGCTAATTTTTTGTATTTTTAGTAGAGATGGCATTTCACTATGTTGGCCAGGCTGGTCTCAAACTCCTGACCTCAGGTGATCCACTGGCTTCAGTCTCCCAAAGTGCTGGGATTATAGGCGTCAGCCACCGCACCTGGCAATCATAACTAATTCTAATATTTAACTCATTTCTCTAAAAACCTTAAAATGGAATCTGGCTGGGCACGGTGGCTCATGCCTGTAATCCTAGCACTTTGGGAGGCCGAGGTGGGTGGCTCACATGAGGTCAGGAGTTCAAGACCAGCCTGGCCATCATCATGGTGAAACCCCATCTTCAAAAAAGATAAAATTAAATTAAATAATAATAATAATAAAATGGAATCTACATACAGGTGAGGCTCCCTGGATTTGTCTTCTCTCATCCTCAGTGGCCCTGCACCTGATTGCTCCAGAATCATTCGGCCCCCACTTGGGCTGGACCACAAGAGCCCAGCACCCAATGGCACAACAGGGCCTGCCACTGGCGTTCACCTCCCTCTGCAGTGTGTTTGGCCAACACTCCAAGGCCCTCTTGTCTCAGAACATGTCCTGCTTTGCTTTTATTTTTTTTGAGACAGAGCTTTGCTCTTGTTGTCCAGGCTGGAGTGCAATGGTGCAATCTTGGCTCACCACAACCTCCGCCTCCCGGGTTCAAGCGATTCTCCTGCCTCAGCCTCCTGAGTAGCTGGGTTATAGGCATGCACAACCATGCCTGGCTAAATTTTTTTTTTTTTTTGTATTTTTAGTAGAGATGGGGTTTCTCCATGTTGGTCAGGCTGGTCTCGAACTCCTGACCTCGGGTGATCCACCAGCCTTGGACTCCCAAAGTGGTGCGATTACAGGTGTGAGCCACTGCGCCTGGCTGCTTTTTGAACATTTTATCACAGAGAATTTGAAACATGCAGAAGCAGAAAGATCAATACACTGAACTCCACACATCAAGCAATGCAGACTGAGTGAGAGACTCCACAGACACTGCCAGGTACTATGGTTAAAACATATTTGAGTTCTGGGTATGGTGGCGTGCACCTGTAATCCTAGCACTTTTTGAGGCTGCGATGGGAGGGTGGCTTGAGCTTAGGAATTCAAAAGCAGCCTAGGCAACATAGTGAGATCCCGTCTCTACAAAAAATAAAAAATCAGCTGGGTGTGGTGGCACGGGCCTGTAGCCCCAGCTACTCAGGAGGCTGTGGTAGGAGGATTGCTTCAGCCCAGTGAGCTGTGGTCTCACCAATGCACTCCAGTCTGGGTGTCAGAGTGAGACCCTGTCTCAAAAATAATAATAATTATTATTACATAGATATAAATATTTGAGTCTGTTAGATTCCATCCTATTCAAAATGGTTTTTGTTTTTAGAAAACTTTAATAATGTTTTCTAATATTAAAAGAAACCTCCAAGTCCCAAATTCTTAGGAACTAACAGACTAAAACAGAGGCCTTGGCTCTCCAGTTCGTGCCTAATGACCCACAGAGCTGCTGTGAAGATGCTGAGGTCAGAATCAGCCGAGCTGGTGGTGCCCACCTGCTGGGGCCTGACAACCACGCACTTAAAGGCAACAGCACAGGGTGCTCTCACTGAGCTCTGATGTTTCAGGGTAAATACACAAACCCCACTTGGGGCACAGTGGGCACCGTGGTGATGGTCACGTCCTACCTTGCTCCCCTTCAAGAAGAAATTAGCATTCGTATGGTAACTTCTTAAGTAGAAAAGCCCCAAACAGAACAATCTCTCTATTTCCTGCCTGTGTTCTGACTCCTGGGAGCTGCCAAGGACTAGTGCAGTGCAGAGGCTCTGACTCAGAAACCAGAAGAAGCCAGGCACAGTGGTCTGCACCTGTAGTCTTGGGGGGGCTGAGGTGGGGGAGTCGCTTGATCCCAGGAGTTTGAGGCTGCAGCATGCTATGATCACACCTGAGAATAGCCACTGCACTCCAGCCCAGGCAACATAGTTAGACCCTGTCTCTATTAACAAACAAAAGACAGCAGAGGGCACCTCCGCACACAGACTGGCCCATACATCCACCCTCTGCCGGGCCAGTGGCTCCTAACACCAGTGCCTAACACAGGTCAGGGGCAGCATGGGCTCGGAAGGCAGGCAAGGTGATAGGGCCTTACCTCCTGCTCGGGGGGCAGCGCACACTGCTGCACGATGTACTCAATCATCGCCTCACCTCCAGGCTGCTCCAGGTAGCCATGGTGGGCCATGGCGCTGATCACCTGCACCACTGCCCGCTTCACCTGCCCAGAACCAACGGGAGATCAGGAAGGGGAGATGCAGAGACTGCCATGCCAGTCCAACCAGCAAAGGGGAACCTCACTCTTCCACCCACACCCATACATGTCCTCGCACCTGCACCTACACCAACACCTGTACCTGCACCCACACCTGGGTCTGCACCTGAATCCATACCTGTACCTGGACCTACCCCAACACCTGTACCTGGATCTACCTGCACCCACATCTGGGCCTGCACCTGTACCTACCTGTATCCATACCTGAATCTGGGCCTGTACCTACATACTGGGACCAACATTTACACCTATACTCACACCAATTCCTGCACCCACACCTGCACCTGAACCTACCGGCACCCACATCCACCCATACCTGCTCCCATACCTGTATCTGAACCTACCTTCCTCCCCAACTGTGCCAGCACTAACACCCACATGCATACCCATGCATACCTGAATCCACACCTGAGCCTGCACTCACCCCCATATCTATACCTACCTGGATTCACACCTGAGCCTGCACTCAGCCCCATATCTATACCTACTTGCATCCACACCTGAGCCTGCACCCACACCCATATCTATACCTACCCTCATCCACACCTGAGCCTGCAGCCACACACGTATCTATACTACCGGCATTCACACCAGAGCCTGCACCCACACCCATATCTATACCTACCCACATTCACACCTGAGCCTGCACCCACACCCATATCTATACCTACCCACATTCACACCTGGGTCTGCACCCACACCCATATCTATACCTACCTGCATTCACACCTGAGCCTGAACCCACACCCATATCAATACCTACCTGCATTCACACCTGAGCCTGCACCCACACCCATATCAATATGTACTTGCATTCACACCTGAGCCTGCACCCACACCCATATCTATACCTACCCGCATTCACACCTGGGTCTGCACCCACACCCATATCTATACCTACCTGCATTCACACTTGGGTCTGTACCCACACCTGTACCTGTGTCTGCCTTTTTCTCCATCCCTAGGCTGCTTGGAGGCCCCTCGGCTCCAGGAAGGCAGCCTTCCCACCAGCTTGTGGATGTGCTCAGGTCCGTAGGGAAGAATTCCTTTCCTCCACTCCCGCTCACCTCCCTCCCCTGCTGCTGGGGCCTCTCATCATCTCACTTACTTTCCCTCCTCTAGCCACTTCCATCAAGCTGCACCCCAACTCCAAGAGACCTGCTCTGCTGAGTGAGGGCTCTGCCCAACCACTCTGCCCCCAGCCCCCAGACTCCTGGGCACTGGCAGCTGCCTTTCCCAGGCTCCAAATACAACCATCCCTCTGTCCGGTGCTCACCCTGGCCTTGGGGTGGGGCTGTTGTCCTTCTGAGCTAGTTTCTCTCATGTGATCCCCATGCTTCCCAGGGTGCATCATAAATCTAGTCCCTGAATCTGCAGTTGTCATCCAAATAATCCTAGAAGTTGAGCCTGCACGTCCAGCCTCGCCCAGTCACTATAACTGGTGACTTGAAGGCACAGCCAAGCCAACATGGCCAAACCAGCCCTTTCCTCAGTGCCATGGCCTCTGCCCACGCTGCCCTCCTGGGGACCCTTCTCTCCAGCATCACAATCACGTCTCTGCCCCTTCAGCTCTCAGGTCCAGTGTCCCCACCCGGAGGAGGGTCCTCTGAGAACTTCCTCCTTGTCCCGCCTTGGATAACAGGGTGGGTGTGGAGGAGCGAGCCAGCTAGTCCCAGACTGTCCAGACTAGGTGCGCTTAACCACCTGGCATTGCAGGCATCCAAAACGACCAAAAGACCCCATCAGGGGCACGTCAGGGAGAAGAGCTCTGAATGTCGGGGAGTGCGTGGGACATGTAAGGGGCACCACAAGAGATGTGGCTTGCGGTCCATTACAGTAGCTTCTGGGGAAACACAACAAGAGTGTCACAGAAGGACCCCAACAGGAGCCCCAGCACGAGGCCTGGAGTAGACCCCAAGAGGGCTGGGGGATTCTGCTCCCCCTATAGTAAGCAGGTCCTACCCAAGACAGCAGATCCTGGGTAATCTGGGTGCAGACCTAACTTTCGCAATGATCCACCTGCTCAAAGATTGGCCCGGCCTCTGCCCTGAGGTCCTGGAAGGTCATCACTAAGCCCCCAGTGTCTAGCCTGGTACGAATGTTCTTGTCCACATGGGGTCTCCGGCTACATCAAATGGTCTCATGTGACAGGTGGGGGCTATGGGCCACATGGAATCAGCTCCATCTCCAGAGGGGCTGGAGACAGCTCAGCCACGAGGGCACCAATCAGGTCCACATGACAGACCCCAAGGCAGGAGCTTCCCTGGTTGTGATGCTCTGTGCACACTGACCCACATCACTGCTGTGGGGAGGAGCAAGGGTCTATCTCTGTCCATGACCCGAGGGGAGGACGGCAGGAAGCTGTGTGTGTGGCCTTCCTGGACTCTGTCCCAGGTACCCCAACCATGGCTGATGTGGACCTGCATCCTGTCACTGCAGTCACCACGAGGAGAGCAGCACTGGCAGCTCTGAGTCCTTCTAGAGAATCACTGAGCCTGAGGGAGGGGCTGGGGCCCCAGGGACCTGTAATTGGTGCCAGTATAGGCACCAATTAGGTGCCTATAGGGTGGTCTTGGGGAGTTTCCTGAGTGCGATGTGGGAAAAGTGCCACCCACACACGGAATGGTGAATTGTCGTCCTTTGTTCCCAAGCTCAGTCCAGCTGAGGGTGGTGGCTGCCTGATTGGTGGGTGGCCGCATAGCACGGCCTGGCCTCACCCTGCAGCTGCCTGTGGTGTGGTGGTGCAGCCTGGGCTGGCCCATGCGGTTTACCTTGCTATTGGTGTCCAGAAGAGGAAGCCTCATGGAAGAGAGGATAAAAGGCTTCTTATCTTCCATCTGAGCAGCTGCAAGAAATGAACAGGACAGCTCAGCCTCCCACTGAGATGAGGACCTCAAGGTCCACGTCAACACTGCCAGGGGTCCCCATGCAGGAGGAGGAGGGAGAATAAGCAAAGCATACCCACTTTCCTTCAGGGGACAAATAATTTACTTTCCTCAAACGACATCATGGTTGGCAGTTTAGGGCAGGATGTAGAAGAATGGGCCTGAGTCAGGTATACCCTGGTTCCAATGCCAGGGAAATTCCTCCAGTGGTTCTCAAGTGCTACAGTATCGTAACAACTGAAAGGCATGTTAAACACTGGGGCAGAGTCCTCTCCTGTGCCCCTCCAGGCACTGACTCAGGGCTTGAGGGGCTCAGGTGTGCATTTCTCACATGTTCCAAAGTGAGCTAATGCTGCTGGTCTGGGGGCCCCCTTGAGAACCATCAACAGGGTCTTCATTTCCTAATATTTAAATGGGGATAAAAAGTGGATGTTACCAACTGGCTGAGAGACTATAAAAATGAAGCTGCTGGGAACAGTGCAAGTGCTCTCTGAGGTCCAATGCACAGGACAGGACTGCTGTCCCACATCACAGTCCTTGGAGAGAAGGGTCACCACAACCCCAAGGCCACAGATGAGGAAATGGAGGTCCCAGGGACTGTGGAGCAGCAAGTGGCAGAGCCAGACGCAGCCACTTCATGCCCAGAGCACATGCGTTAGCCTTGAGCTGAATGCCTTAAACCTGCACAGTAACTCCCTACCCTGCCCCTCGCTGCAGGCACACCAGGGTAGAACACCTTGTCTCTCACTGTTGATTTTGAGGCTAACTGCAGCTCTCTATGCCTAAGTTCCCCTAATTAATGCTCCGAGCTGGCGTTTAGTGCTGCTTTGGGATCCCAACTGGTCCCTTCTCCAAGGGTTTGGGGCATTCCCTTGCGGGAACTCCCCTGATGTCACTTCTGGGCAACTGCAGCCACGGGTTCAGCAGGATGAAACGGATGTGTGCCACAGAAGCTCAGAAAACACAGGTTCCAGATCGAACCATGAGACATGCCATACTGCCTTTAGAACATGCTGTAATGTTCATGGCCTCAGAACTGGGAAGCATGGAAGACAAGAGGAAAACATGTAAGGGGCCGAGTGTGGTGGCTCACGCCTGTAAACCCAGCACTTTGGGAGGTAGAGGTGGGCAGATCACTTGAGCCCAGGAGTTCAAGACCAGCTTCGACAACATGGTGAAACCCTGCCTGTACTAAATATTACGAAAATTATCTAGGTGTGATAGTGCAGGCCTATTGTCCCAGCTACTTGGGAGGCTGAGGCATGAGAATCGCTTGAGCGAAGGAGGCGGAGGTTGCAGTGAGCTGAGATCACACCACCACACTTTAGCCTGGACAACACAGTGAGACTCCGTCTCAAAAAAGAAAAAAAAGAAAACATGTAAGAAAAATGTGGTAAAAGACCACTCTAAAGTTCAGAATTTCTGTTAATCAAAACGGTGTGAAGAGAGCTGGAAGGATAGCCACTGTGGTGGATGCAGCAAAGGGTGCAGGGAATTCCAACAAGTCGATGAGAACGAGACTCATCGACAGAAAGACGAAATGTGAACGAGTCCCAACTGCCAACACCCATGCAATGCCACTAGGCTTCCCTGCTGGTCGAGAGACACAGGATGACAGCCTGGCAGGAACAGGCGTAGGAGTCCAGGCAAAAACCTCATGAGAGTAGGGGCGCTGGAACAGACAAAATGCTTGGAGGCTGCTAGAGAAACTGGCACAGGACACTGGAAAACACCTCAGCATCATCTGAGAAGGCAGAGGATACACACCTAAGATCCAACAATTCCATCTCGGGTAATGTTCCTGCCCCAGAGAAGCTCTAACGTATGCAGGGTGGCCTGTTTATGACAGCAGACTGTCAAGAGCCCAAGCACACACTGCACTAGAATGGGGACTGACGGTGCACTGGCTTCCAAGCTATGGGACAGGACACAGCAACGCAAGAGAGCAGACGGGCCACCAACACAGCCACCCAGAGGAATCCTGACAACACCCTGCTGGATAGAGGTCAAACACAGAAGAATACAGCAGTATGATCCTATTTCTATAAAGCTTGGAAACAGGCACGATCACACTTCATTACACAGGGACTCACACAAGGGAGGCAAAGCTAAAACAGTAAGGTCTGGTCCCACAAAAATTAGCCAGGCACAGTCGCACATGCTTGTAGTCCCAGCTCCTCAGGAGGCTAAGGTGCAGGTATCATGAACCCAGGAGGCAGAGGCTGCAATGAGCCAAGATCGTGCCACTGCACTCCAGCCTGGGTGGCAGAGTGAGACCCTGTGAGAGATAGTGACTGCTGTGGAGGGGCTGATGGACTCAGCTCAAACATGACTTCTTTTTTTTTTTTTGAGACAGAGTTTGCTCTTGTTGCCCAGGCTGGAGTGCAGTGGTGCAATCTTGGCTCACTGCAACCTCTGCCTCCTGGGTTCAAGCACTTCTCCCACCTCAGCCTCCCAAGTAGCTGGGATTACAGGTATGGACCACCACGCTCGGCTAATTTTGTATTTTTAGTAGAACTGGGGTTTCTCTGTGCTAGTCAGGCTGGTCTCAAACTCCCAACCTCAGGTGATCCACCTGCCTTGGCCTCCCAAAGTGCTGGGATTACAGATGCGAGCCTCCGTGACCAGCCTCAAACATGACTTCTTAAATCCACCTATGTGTTCTCTGAACTTTTAGCTTGGACAGGTTGAGCATCCCTTATCTCAAATGCTTGGGACCAGATGTGTTTCAGATTTGGGGGCCTTTCAGAGCTTGAAATATTTGCATATACACAATGAGATTTCCTGAAGATGGAGTCCAAGTCTAAACACAAAGTTCACTTATGCTTTGTATATACCTTATAGCTTGGAGGTAATTTCATACAAGATTTCTGAAATTTTGTGCACAAAACAAAGTTTGTGTACACTGAACTGTTAGAAAGCAAAGCTGTTACTCTTTCAGCCACCTATGTGGACAATCTGGTTGTCTGCCACCTCCATGACTCCTGACTAAATTTATATGCTACCAATAAACAATCTTTTTTTTTTTTTAAGTGATGGGATCTCACTATGTTGCCCAGGCTGGTCTCAAACTCCTGGTCTCAATCCTCCCACCTTGGCCTCCAAAACCACAGGAATTACTGGCATAAGCCACCATGCCCAGCTCAATACGCAATTGTTTTCTTACACTTATTCACATATAACAACTTAGCAATAGGCTGGGCGTGGTGTCTCATGCCTGTAATCTCAGCGCTTTGGGAGGCTGAGATGAGTGGATCACGAGGTCAAGAGTTCAAGACTAGCCTGACCAACATGGTGAAACCCCGTCTCTACTAAAAATACAAAAATTAGCCGGGTGTGGTGGTATGCGTCTGTAATCCCAGCTACTTGGGAGGCTGAAGCAGGAGAATTGCTTGAACCCAGGAGGCGGAGGTTGTGGTGAGCTGAGATCGTACCATTGTACTCCAGCTTGGGCAAAAAGAGTAAAACTCTATCTCAGAAAATAAAAAGGCCCGGTACAGTGGCTCACACCTGTAATCCCAGCACTTTGGGAGGCTGAGGCAAGCAGATCAACTGAGGTCGGGAGTTTGAGACCAGCTTGACCAACATGGAGAAACCCTATCTCTACTAAAAATACTAGCCTGGGCAACAAGAGCAAAACTCCATCTCAGAAAAAAAAAAAGAAAAGAAACACAGTGTCCAGTGACCTTGCAATCAATGGAGGCTGGAAGCCTGCTGTCAATGGCGGCTGCAGCTGCTTAACGGCTGCTCCAGGTGCTCCAGTGGTGCTGCGTGCACTTGGTTACCTGAACATAGTGTCTTCATTGTATTAATAGTATGTCATATTTTTTACTGCTGAGTTTTTTTTTTTTTGAGTCGCTCTGTCACCCAAGCTAGAGTGCAATGCTGCAATCTCGGCTCATTGCAACCTCCACCTCCAAGGTTCAAGTGACTCTCCTGCCTCAGCCTCCTGAGTAGCTGGGATTACAGGTGCGCACCACCACACCCAGCTAATTTTTGTATTTTTAGTAGAGATGGGGGTTTCACCATGTTAGTCAGGCTAGTCTCGAACTCCTGACCTCATGATCCACTTGTCTCAGCCTCCCAAAGTGCTGCGATTACAGGCATGAGACACCATGCCTGGCCTGCATTTTTTAGGTGAGAAGAAACCTCAGATCCAGCTGAGGGACCAGGAAGTGGTCCCCAGGGAGGAGAGGTGTTCTGCCAGATGCTTTTAAAAATGATTCCTCCAGGGTCATCGGCCTCACTAAACAATGGTTTTTGTCTCAGACATCACTGTGATGTGTACACTGCCTGGCTTCTTGCTCCGTTACGAGTGCATGCTGCTCCAGCCAATCGCACACTCACCGTGTGTTTCTGCACATGCTTTCTGTACTGTTCAGGTCATCTTCATCATGATGTCAGTGTTCAAAAAGCTTCAAACTTTGGAGTGTTTGTGATTTCTAATTTTTACATTACGGATACTCGACCTGTATTTGTATTTCCCAATAGAATGTTAAAAAGTGTGATGGTGTCTGGCCAAGATGATGAAAATACAAAAATACAAAAATCAGCTGGGCACGGTGGCAGGTGCCTATAATCCCAGCTACTTGGGAGGATGAGGCAGGAGAATCACTTGAACCCAGGGGCCGGAGGTTGCAGTGAGCCGAGACTGCGTCATTACATGCCAGCCTGGGCGACAGAGTAAGACTCCATCTCAAAAAAAAAAAAAAAAAGGTGTGATGGTTAATATTGAGTGTCAAGTTGATTGGACTGAAGGAGGCAAAGTATTGTTGCTGGGTGTGTCTGTGAGGGTATTGCCAAAGGAGAGTCACATTTGAGTCAGTGGACTGGGAGAGGCAGACCCACCCTCAATCTGGGTGGGCACCATCTAATCAGCTGCCAGCAGGGCCAGAATGAAAGCAGGCAGAAGAATATGGAAAGACTAGACTGGTTTAGTTTCTGGCCTCCATCCTTCTCCTGTGCTGGATGCTTCCTGTCCTCAAACGTCGGACTCCAAGTTCTTCAGCTTTGGGACTCAGACTGGCTTCCTTGATCCTCAGCTTGCAGACGGCCTATTGTAGAACCTCACCTTGTGATCGTGTGAGTCAATGCTCCTTAATAAACTCCCCTTTATATATACATCTATCCTATTAGTTCTGTCCCTCTAGAGAACCCTAATACAAAAAGTTAAAGAATATAAACCAACAACCCAATAGAAAAATGAACACGAGCCATGAGCAGTTACCACCCAGAAGAGGAAACAAGGGGAACAATGGCGGGGTGGCCATGGCCCCACACAAGAGAACGCAGAACACAAGCCAGGGGGCGGCTAAGGATTCAGGCCCATCCAGGCCCATGTACCTGAGATTCAAGACAACAAACGAACTAAAAAGCACAAAGGAAAGACCAAAAGCTACAGTCACTGATAACATTTCACATGCAGTGTGGTTTGCCTGCCTTATTTCATTCATTCCTCAAGTTTATGTCGAGGCCAACTCCCTGCCAGGCCCTTTATAAGGCAGATGTGGCCTGCCCTCAAGTGGCTCCTGTCCTAATGCAAAAGACACAAAGACATCCGGACTGTAAGTAAGATCACATCATGAGAGGTGCAGATGAGAGGCCGAGAAACAGACTCTGGGGAGTGTTGCATTTGAAGAGGGCGGTCAGCACCAGGGACTATTCTGAAAAGTGGTACTGAAGCTAAGATCCAAAGGAAGAGAGCTGCTATGCAGGAGCCGCAGAAAGATGAGTCCAGGCTGGAAGAGCCTCCACCATCAGGAGGCCTGGTGTGGCCACAGATGGGTCCCTGGTGGGAGGATGGCCCTGGGAGCTGGTGGGAACGGAAAGGCCGTGGGGAGGAGCAAGGCACTGTTCCAACTTCAGGGCATGGCCAAGAATGACCAACACCAGGATATTCTAGTGAAATCACTGTGTTTAAAAAAAAAAAAAGAACATCTTTTGGACATCTGAAAACAAGAACAAAACAAAGAAACAAACAAAAAAACATGGCATCTAAGAGGATAGAAAATTAGATTATCATCAGACTTGGATAGCAATGCTTTATGCCAGAATAGGGTTGCCAGATAAAATATGGGATGTTCAGTTAAATTTGAATTTCAGATAAACAACGAATAATTTTTTTTTTTTAGATGGAGTCTTGCTCTATTGCCCAGGATGGAGTGCAGTGGTGCAATCTTGGTTCACTGCAACCTCTGCCTCCCAGGCTCAAGTGATCCTCCTGGCTCAGCTTCCTGAGTAGCTGGGATTACAGGTATGAGCCACCATGTCCAGATAATTTTTGTATTTTTAATAGAGATGGGGTTTCACCACGTTACCCATGCTGATCTTGAATTCCTGCCTCAACAGATCTGCTGGCCTTGGTCTCCCAAAGTGCAGGGATTTACAAACGTGAACCACTGCTCTCAGCCCAACAAATCATGTTTCAGTACAAATGTCCCAGACAATATTTGGGGCATCCTGTTTATTTGTTTTTGCTAAATGTGGCAACTTTCTGCCAGAAGAACAAGGAATAACTTTTAAGACACTCAAGGAAATGTCAGCCAAGAATCCTGTAATCAGTCAAACTATCAAATATAAAAGGCACAAATAAACTATGATCAGCAAGCATGAGATCTAGGATCATGTTCCCATGGAGCCTGCAGAGAATGAGCTTTGGACAACAAGAGCAGCAGAGAGACATGAACAGAGGATGGGGCAGAGCGTCACATGTGCAGCTGCCTGCAGAACCAACACCAAGAAGGCAGAGAAGGGAGAGCACGTGATGTCACAGCCATGGCTACTCAGATGACACAGACGCAGGGCATAGCTCTTAGATCAGCAGACTGTCTAACACTGAACGTGCACTGTCGGGGAGTGCATGTTTTCAGTCATGTGACTGGTGACAGTAACATCAGTATTATTCTAGTGTATGTGCTGTCTCTGTAACAGAGACAGCACAAAGGAGTAATTATGGGGTAGTCCACTTCTATTAACCTTGAGAACTGGATTCTTGAGAACAGAGATATAGCTGTAACAGAAAAGAGGTTAGATGTGGTGGCTCATGCCTATAGTCCCAACACTCTGTCTGGGAGGCTGAGGTGGGTGGATCACTTGAGGCCAGGAGTTCGAGACCAGTCTGGCCAACATGGTGAAACCCCATCTGTACTGAAACTATAAAAATTAACGAGGTGTGGTGGCGCATGCCTATAGTCCCAGCTACTAGGGAGGCTAAGGCACGAGAATCGCTTGAACATGGGAAGCAGAGGTTGCAGTGAGCCAAGATCCCACCACTGCACTCTGGCCTGGGCAACAGAGCAAGACTGGCAAAAAAAAAAGATGTAATAGAAAAGAGGTAAAAATCTGTGAGGTCTATATGTTAAATCTGAAATATCAACATGAACTCGTAAGGTATTATCTATCTGCTGTTAGAGATGTGTGCTAGCTCTGTCTACTGATAAGGCGCAGGAATAGAAACCATCCAGAAGTAATGAGCCCTCCGGAAACAGATTACTGTCTGAAAAGGCAACTTCTTGGCTAGGTGCGGTGACTCATACCTGTAATGCCAGCACCGTGGCAGGACAAGGTAAGTGGATCACTTGAGCCCAGGAGTTCAGGATCAGCCTGGGCAACATAGTAAGACCCCATCTCTACAAAAAATTTAAAAATTAGCCAGGCATGGTGGTGTGCACTTGCAAATCCCAGCTACTTGGGAGGCTGAGACAGGAGGATCCCTTAAGCTCAGGAGGTTAAGGCTGCATTGAGCCATGTTTGAGCCGCTATACTCCAGCCTAGGCAACAAAACAAGATCATTTCTATTTAAAAAAAAAAAAGGCAGCTTCTCACTAAAAGGAACCAGGGTTTTTTTGTAGAAATGACTGATTCCACGTCTGAAGCAAGAAACAGATGAAAGAAGATTAAAACATGAGCTGCCAAAGTGTCAGAAGAATTCAGATCTCAAGAGACTGCCACTTGCTAAAGACAGACAATCCGAGCTTCAATAATGGTGATGACTGCACTGCATCGAAGCCATCAAATGTGTCCTTTCCAACCACCTTTGGAGGGTGATAGAGAACCAATCCACTACACTGAAAAACTGATAAATAACAACACTAAAGAATCAAGGGCTAAACTTCTCTTTTCCTTTTTTTTTTGAGACGGCGTTTCACTCGTTGCCCAGGCTGGAGGATGGTGGTGTGATTTTGGCTCACTGCAACCTCCACCTCCTGGGTTCAAGGGATTCTCCAGCTTCAGCCTCCCAAGTAGGTGGGATTATAGGCACGTACCACTGCACCTGGCTAATTTTTCGTATTTTTAGTAGAGATAGGATTTTACCATGTTGGCCAGGTTGGTCTTGAACTCCTGACCTTAGGTAAACTGCTTGCCTCGGTCTCGCAAGAAACTATCTCTTTGTCAAGGTGTTCCACTTAATGAAAAAAATGATAGAATTCCAGTATTAACCCCCTACCAATTAATTAATTAATGGGTACAGGCATTCAGCATCAATGCTGCTAGGACTGACACTCAAAAGAGAGAACACCACATATCATGTGGCCCCTATCATCTTGCCCAAGAGACTAAACTTGAGTCCGAATCTGTTCCTGAATCTAGCTGCCAATGTGCAAGAAATTCGGATGGCAGAGAAGCATGTTGACTTGCACCTTGACAATGCAGTCAGCAAAACTCAACGATGAGAAAAATCCACAGAACAAACAGCCAGGTTCTTCTTTTTTTTTTTTGAGACGGAGTTTCGCTCTTGTTACCCAGGCTGGAGTGCAATGGCACAATCTTGGCTCACCGCCACCTCCGCCTCCTGGGTTCAGGCAATTCTCCTGCCTCAGCCTCCCGAGTAGCTGGGATTACAGGCACGCGCCACCATGCCCAGCTAATTTTGTATCTTTAGTAGAGACGGGGTTTCACCATGTTGACCAGGATGGTCTCGGTATCTTGACCTTGTGATCCACCCGCCTCGGCCTCCCAAAGTGCTGGGATTACAGGCCTGAGCCACCGCGCCCGGTCTTTATTTTTATTTTAAGACGGAGTTTTGTTCATGTGGCCCAAGCTGGAGTGCAATGGCGTGATCTCAGCTCACCGAAACCTCCATCTCCTGGATTGAAGTGATTCGCCTGCCTCAGTCTCCAGAGTAGCTGGGACTACAGGCGGGCACCACCAAGCCCAGTTAATTTTTGTGTTTTTAGTAGACACGAGGTTTCACCATGTTGACCAGGATGGTCATGATCTCTTGACCTCATGATCTGCCTGCCTCAGCCTCCCAAAGTGCTGGGATTACAAGCATGAGCCACCGCACCCAGTCTCTTCTCTATTGAAATTACAAGAGAAAGAGAAGAATGGAGGGGAACCTGTAGCTTATGAGGGACTTACATATGGAAAGCTGCTGTTTTACAGGGAAGGAGTTTCAGTTTTGCAAGATGAAAAGCGTTCTGGAGGCCAATGTGGTGACAGTTGCCTAACAATTTGAATGTACTTAACACTACTGAAGTGTTTGCTTAAAAATGGTAAAGACGGTAAGTTTTATGTTATTTTACCACACTAAAAATAAACAAAATCACCAATGGTCAAGCCTCCAAAAAAAGACTTAAACATATAGAGAAATATATTTATATATTATCTATATATAAATTTGTTGTGTCTCACTCTGTTGCCCAGGCTGGAGCACAGTGGCACGATCAGGGCTCACCGCAACCTCTGTCCCCCGGGCTCAAGCGATTCTCATGTCTCAGCCTCCCGAGTAGCTAGGACAGGTGTGTGCCACTACACCCAGCTAATTTTTGTATTTTTAGCAGAGACAGGGTTTTGCCATGTTGTCCAGGCTGGTTTTGAACTCCTGGCCTCAAGTGACCTGCCCACCTCAGCCTCCCAAAGTGCTGGTATTATAGGTGTGAGCCACTGCACCCAGCCTGTATATGTAAACATTTTTTTTTTTTTGAGTTGGAGTCTGGCTCTGTCACCCAGGCTGGAGTGCAGTGGCATGATCTCAGCTCACTGCAACCTCCACCTCCCAGGTTCAAGCAATTTGTCCCAGCCTCTCAAGTAGCTGGGATTACAGACACCTGCCACCACACCAGCTAATTTTTGTACTTCTAGTAGAGATGGAGATTCACCATATTGGCCAGGCTGGTCTCAAACTCCTGACCTTAAGTGATCCACCTGCGTTGGCCTCCCAAAGTGCCAGCATTGCCAGGCATGGCAACTCACACCTATAATCCCAGCAGTTTGGAAGGCTGAGATGGGTCAATCAAGAGGTCAGGAGTTTGAGACCAGTCTGGCCAATATGGTGAAACCCCATCCCTACTAAAACTACAAAAATTAGCTGGGCGTGGTGGTGTGTGTCTGTAATGCCAGCTACTCAGGAGGCTGAGACAGAAGAATCAATCTCTTGAAACTGGGAGGCAGAGGCTACAGTGATCCAAGACTGTGCCACTGTACTCCAGCATGGTGAAAGAGCAAGACTCTGTCTATTAAAAAAAAAAAAAGTGCTAGAATTACAAGGCACGAACCACTTCACCCAGCCATACCTAAGCTTTTAAAGTAGACACAGCTAATCACAAGGCAGCAATTACTATAAAAATCAGGACAGCTGTTACTTGTTGAGGCGTGAAGAACCGTGGCTGGAATAGGATGCAAAGAGGGGTGTATCGGTGGCAACTTCAATCCAAAAGAGCTGGTGGTGGATCGGATGGTGTTGTCTTAGAAACAGTAAGTTTTCTTTTTTTTTGTTTTTTTTTTGAGATGGAGTATCACTCTTGTTACTCAGGCTGGAGTGCAATGGCGCGATCTCGGCTCACTGCACCCTCCGCCTCCTGGGTTCAGGCAATTCTCCTGCCTCAGCCTCCTGAGTAGCTGGGATTACAGGCACGCGCCACCGTGCCCAGCTAATTTTTTGTATTTTTAGTAGAGACGGGGTTTCACCATGTTGACCAGGATGGTCTCGATCTCTTGACCTCGTGATCCACCCGCCTCGGCCTCCCAAAGTGCTGGGATTACAGGCG
>CM052663.1:89375143-89407385 GCA_028533165.1 Leontopithecus rosalia
GGCGCGATCTCGGCTCACCGCAACCTCCGCCTCCTGGGTTCAGGCAATTCTCCTGCCTCAGCCTCCCGAGTAGCTGGGATTACAGGCACGCACCACCATGCCCAGCTAATTTTTTGTATCTTTAGTAGAGACGGGGTTTCACCATGTTGACCAGGATGGTCTCGATCTCTTGACCTTGTGATCCACCCGCCTCGGCCTCGCAAAGTGCTGGGATTACAGGCTTGAGCCACCGCGCCCGGCCAGTTTTACACTTCTTTTATTAGATTTATTCATAAATATTTTATTCTTTTTGATGCTATTGTAGATGGAATTATTTTCTTTCTTTTAGTTAGAGTCTTGCTCTGTCTCCCACACTGGAGTGCACTGGTGCAGTATCAACTCATTGCAACCTCTGCTTCCAGAGCTCAAGCAATTCTCCTGCCTCGGCTTCCTGGGCAGCTATGATGAACAGGCACTCACCACCATGCCCAGCTAATTGTTGTATTTTTTATTTTATTTATTTGTTTATTTATTTTGGTAGAGATGAGGTTTCACCATGTTGGCCAGGCTGGTCTCAAACTCCTGACTTCAAGCCATCTACCCGTCTCAGCCTCCTAAAGTACTGGGACCACAGTACCCAGTCTGAATTATTTTCTTAATTTCATTTTAAGTTTATTCTTTGCTGCTGTGTAGAAATACAATTATTCTTTCATATTGATCTTGTATACTGCAATCTTGTTGAACTTGCTTATTAGTTATAATAGTTTTTATTGGATTTTTTAGGATTTTCTATGAAGAATATATCATCTACAACTATAGTTTTACTTCTTTGTTTTCAGTATGGATGCCTTTTATTTAATTTTCTTGCTGAGTTGTCCCAGCTAGATTGAATGGAGTGGATGTGAACAGACACCCTGGTCGTATTTCCTCTCTGGTGTAGAAGCATCTAGGCCGGCACCACCGGGTGTGACTCCCTCTGTGGGCTGTCATCAGGTCACAGGTGCTGCCTTCTAGTCCTGCTTTGCTGAATGTTTTGAAGAAGTTCTAAATTTTATATGCTTTTTTTCTGTGTCCAAGAGGAGCTTGTCATTTTTGTTCTTTATATGATATGGTATATTTCACTAGGTGATTTCAGATGGTAAGCGTGCATTCCTGGGATAAATCCCACTTGATCATGGTGTGCAATCATTTGTATACATTGTGGTGTTCAGGGTGCTGGTATTTTGATGAGGATTTTCATGTCTATGTTTGTAAGAGATGATGGTGTATGCTTTTCTCATGCCTCTGTGTGTATTCTTTATATAATTCACACACACATACCCATGTGCATACATGCACAATTTTTTTCCAACTCGAGAGAAAATTTGAGACATTGTGTCCCTTTGTCACTGACTACTAAATACCTTATTTCCTAAGAATGAGGACATTGCTCTGCATAACCGTAGTCCAGCTGTTGGAATCAGGAAATTCAGCATGGAGGCCACAATGTCACCTGATCATGCGCTTCCTCAGTCATCCCAGTTCTGTCCCTTTAATTGCTTTCTGGTGCAGGGTGCAGCCCAGACAAATACTTTGTGTGGCTGCTGTGTTCCATTAGCCTCCTGCCCTGGTGTTTGTTGGCCTGGATACCTTCAAAGAATTGAGACCAGCTATTTTGTTGAGTAGCTCAAGTGTGCCTCATGATCTGACCCAGACAATGCAGTTTGGGAGGAATCTCATGAAGTCTTGCGTGCCCCACCAGTGTGTCCTATCGGGGGTCCCAGTGTTGGCTTGCTTCCATGTTGATCTTGTTAAGTCTGATCACTTGTCTGTGCTGTTTCTGCACTGGAAAGCTTCCGCCTTGTAGTAAATGAGTAGTTTGTAGGGAGACCTTTGGAATTAAGTAAACATCTTCTTGTGATTAAACTTTAGTTAGCATCAGGCCAGGTGCAGTGGTTCACACCTGTAATCGCAGCACTTTGGGAGGCCAAGGCGGGTGGATCACTTGAGGTCAGGAATTCAAGACCAGCCTGGCCAACATGGTGAAGCCCCATCTCTACTAAAATTACAAAAGCATTAGCCAGCTTGGTGGCGTGTGCCTGTAATCCCAGCTACTCAGGAGGCTGAGGCAGGAGAATTGCTTGAACCCAGGAGGTGGAGGTTGCAGTGAGCCGAGATCACCGCACTGCACTCCAGCCTGGGTGGCAGTGTGAGACTCCATCCCAGAAAATAAATAAACTGTAGTCAACATCAATTGTTTTTATCATCCATGGATGATTTTCTAACTCCAGTGATATTGCTGTACTTACTTCTTTGGCCTCTGTTGTGACAGAGCCTCTCCTGTTCTTATGTGCAAACATCTCTCTCAGTGTGGACTCCTCTTTTGGTGTTTTACATAATGATCCATGCGTGGATCCTGTTGCTGGCCTGTTGTTCAAACTGTCCCACACGTAGTAGCACCTGTTCCAGCACACAGGCCCCTATCTCGAGGCCCGGTTTCCCTTTCTGGTGCAGGAAGGCATCCCCACTCACTGAGGACTGCCTGTGCCTCTGCTCTTTGGGCCCTTCAATGAGCCTCTCCTCTTCGTTTCTGGGAAGCTTGCTCCTTTATTTCTTGAGTATTTCTTGCCCTTGTTTTTGTATTACTTTGACTCTGGTCATCTGTTATCTGAACACTAGCACTGCTGTCTTCACTTTTTTTTAGACTCAGTCTTCCTCCTCTCTGCCAGGCTGGAGTGCAGTCTTCACCTCCTGAGTTCAAGCTATTCTCCTGCCTCAGCCTCCTGAGTAGCTGGGATTACAGGCACCTGCCACCACGCCTGACTAATTTTTGTATTTTTTAGTAGAGACAAGGTTTCACCATGTTGGCCAGGCTGGTCTCGAACTCCTGACCTCAGGTGATCCACCTGCCTTGGCCTCCCAAAGTGCTGGGATTACACGCGTGAGCCACTACACCTAGCGTCTCACATCTTTTAGCCTTTTCTTTCATTCTTTTAAAATTTCTTCTTCCTTGAAGTTTTCAGCAGTCTGTTCTTCCAAGTTAGTTATTTCTTCCTCAGTGAGTCGTTACATTATTCGTTTCCTGAATTGAATCCTTTATTTCATGGTGACAGTCTTTCATACCCTGTCTCAGGGTTTTTCCCTGTTGTGGTATTTTTGGTACTTTTTCTCGTAAGTATTGTCCTCGGTCTCCATCCCAACATTCGTGTTTCTGGTGGAGTTGGAGTGTGTCCTCAGTGTTCGGTATCAGGTAGTTTGCAATTTCTGTTTGGTTTCTTTATTAACACAAACGATTTTCGCCATCTTTAAAATCTCCAGGTCCATAGGTTTTCAGGGTTGTTGTGGATCTGCATTTTGTTACATTGAATCTGGCCGGATTGAATTCCGCTTTTAAGTGTTGGTTGCAATATTATTTTTGCCCTAATGGTCAGGATTTCAAAGTGGCTCGTGCGTGTTAGGTATAAAGTTCTATCTATATTTTTAGAGCCTGCTGTAAAAATTGATGTTCAAGGCCTAAATATCACTACTTTTTTTTCTGTGTGACTTTTGGCTTCTGAAGGAGAGAGATTAGAAGTCCCTGCCATGTTGCCATTTTTTCAATGCCTCTTTGTTGTTGAGCTTTTACTTTTTGGTATTTCAAAACCTGAATGGAACGTGTGGGAAACAGAAGTCATCTTCTTGCAGGGACGCCTCCCAGGGAGCTGAGTGTACACAGAGGACAGCAGGCATCCAGCCCACCGTGGCTGCCGAAGCTGGGTGGCGTCCTAGTGGGAACCAGGTTTTCTGACATGGTTAACGTTCCCACAGAGGCTATCTGCTTCCTCCCCCTGCAGGCATTGCAACGTCAGGAGCAGAGTCACTTTGTATAGAGTCAGCAGCCTAGGAAATGCTCAAGGTTTTGTTTGTTTTGGGGATGAGAACTGAGGCAGGTGAGCCTGCTTTCTTGGGTGACCTTAGCAGAGAGTGCCTTTCCTGTCTGTGGCAGGGGGTGCGCCTGTGGCAGGGTCTGGGGTCTGCCTGCTTCCAGGCAGGCTCTGTCCTCAGGCCCAGAGCCACGGCCACCCACACATGCTTTTGCCTTTTGCCTTCCTCCAGCCTGAGAAGCCAGGCCCCGGCAGCGAGGACCCCAAGGCCGACAGTGTGCGGGCCGTCAGCGTGCGCACCCTCTACCTGGTCAGCACCACCGTGGACAGGATGAATCACGTGAGTGCATGGCACCCGTCCCTGACTGGTGACAACAGAGCTCTCCAGGGTAGTGGCCCAGGGCGCTCAGGCCCAGCAAAGGGTCTGTCTGAATTTTCACCGCTCTGGCAGGGCCCTGTCTGCATGGAACCTCCTCTGGGCAGATGCAGACCAGGCCCTCTGCCCCCCAGGTCCTCTGGCCATACCTGCTCCAGTTCCTCACCCCTGTGCGCTTCACCGGGGCCCTGACTCCACTCTGCAGGAGCCTCATGCATCTGGCACAGAAGAGGCAGGAGGCCGGGGCTGACACCTTCCTCATCCAATATGACGCCCATGGTTCGCACCACACCCTACCTCCCCACTCCTGCCCCCACCTCCCCATCCTCCAGTTCCTGATCCTAGTCCCAGGCCCCCTCACTGACTGTTTCCACCTCTCGTCTCCAGCGAGCCTCCCGTCTCCCTATGCTGTAACTGCAAGACTGTTGGTGAGCCTCGCCCTTTCACAGCATAACCGGTGCCCCCATGTGTCCCCGTGCTCCACCCAGGCTGGGAAGGGGCTGCCTTCTCAGTGGGCAGCCACGGTTGGGGCTCAGGCATGGTTTTCCTCTACATGGGCAGCCCAGCTTCAGGAAGAGCCAGGCCCCATCTCGGGTGCTGTGGCCCTGCAGGGGCAGGTTGTGGGCACAGCCAGCACTCCCTGCTCAGACCTGGCTCCCACTCTGCCTATCTTCAGGTTGTGTCTTCCAGCCCCTACCTGGGGGACGGACGTGGGGTGGTGGCGCTGCGTCTCCTCAGTGTTCTGCACCCTAACATTCACCCTTTGCTGGGTCAGCATTGGGAGACAGCTGTCCCACTGCTGCTGGGGTACCTGGATGGTGAGGCTGGGGTCAGGATGGGTGCGTAGTCCTGTGGGGAAAGCAGCTCTTTTCTGACCCCACTTTTGCTAGGTGGCACTAGGGTGGCCAGTGGGGACTAGGGTTGTGTAATTGGAAAAAACAGCCTCCCCTGTGGTCCAGTAAGGGCCCCAGATGGCCTGGGGCTTGAAAGGCTCTCCCACTGGATGTTACCTGAGAGCAGGCGGGGGGCGGAGGGGCCAGTGGGGCTGGTGGGGCCTGGCTGTGCTGAGCACCCTCAGCTTCAGGGCAGGTGCTGGGCTCTGAGCCCCACTTGTGCATGTTGGAATGGGCTGGCCTGGGCGGCTGTTGTTTCAGAGCATACGGAAGAGACCCTGCCCCAGGAGGAGTGGGAGGAGAGGCTGTTGATGGTAAGCTCGGGGGCTGGTCAGAGCATGGCCCATCCTGGGCCTTTAGGCATTGCGTGGCCTGGGGACTGTTGTGGTGGCAGAGGCTGGGCCACTTGCCCCAACCTCACTTTGTGGTGTGGCTGGGAAGCCAATGAGAAGGCAGAGTCTAGGCTGAGGACCGCGGCAACCTTGCGGGGGGAGCTGTGCTGTGACAAGGCACCAGGCGCCTAGCAGCCACAGCCCCAAGCGACGGGGGCCTCCTCTCACCCTGCCCGGTGAGCCAACTGCAGCCTGGCTGCCCACCGAGGGTTTATCCTACCACCCCCGGCCTCCGCTGGAAGGTGCCCGCAGCCCCTGCAGCGACGGTGACACGCCCAGGCTCCAGCCAGCCCTGTGAGGGCCCAGGCCCCCAGCCCCTCAGTGGCATCTTCGCCCACAGTTCCTGCGAGACACCCTGGCCATTGTTTCTGACAACGTGTGGATCTGCCAGCTGAGCCTGGAGCTGTGCAGGCAGCTGCCCTGCTATGATGGGGCGCCCCAGGAGAAGGTGGGGCCTGCTGGGGTGCTGAGTGTGGTTGTTGGGCTCTGAATTCCTGGGTCTCGTGTCTGTCACTTGCCGTCTGGGCCTGTCTCCCGTGGCCCTGGTGGCCTGGCAGAGCCTCCTCATGGTGGCTGAGGCCTGGGAGGTGCCACCATCTCCACGTTATTCCTCAGATGTTACCCCGGAGTCACCCTGCAGTTCTCACCAGTGTGTGGGCGGGAGGTGCATTCCGGGGCAGCGCTGGCTCTCCCTGTGCTCGGGAGTCAGGCACAGCCATGTTCTCTGGTTTTATTTCAGAACTTCCTGTACAAATGCATAGGCACCACCCTGGGTGCTGCTTCAAGTAAGGAGGTGGTGAGGAAGCACCTTCAGGAGCTGCTGGAGACGGCCAGATACCAGGAGGAGGCAGAACGCGAGGTGGGGTCCCTGTCCCTGCAGAAGCCCTGGACCCCCCAGGGCTGGAGGTTGGCGGCCACCTGCTGTTCTCTGAGGCAGCCTGTGCATGCATGTGTGCATACATGTGTGGTGTGCATATGTGACAGAGTGGGTGTGTACACAGTGTGCAGCTGTGTATGCAGGTGTGCACGGGGGTGTACACGTGGGTTTGCCTGTGTCCACGCGTGACAGTGTGCGTGCATGTGTGGCAGCAAGGGCCCTCCCCTGCCTGGGGTGAGTATGCTGCCCCCCAGGGCCTCGCCTGCTGCTTTGGGATCTGTGCCATCTCCCACCTCGAGGACACGCTGGCCCAGCTGGAAGACTTCATGAGGTCAGAGGTGTTCAGAAAATCCATCGGCATTCTCAACATTTTTAAGGTGAGGCTGACGTGTGCAAGGCTGGGGACAGCTGACTTTCCACAAGTTTGAGGCTCAGGGCATGCCCTGCAGGGTGGGGTGGGGCAGGAAACTGGTTTCGTCTCTGGAGCACTTTTTGCTCCTGCATCCCCGCCATGCGCGGGGCGTGTGAGTGGGCGCACCCAGTGGGGAGGGGGCAGAATGGTCTCCTGGAGGCCAACGTAGCTGTGGCCAGGGCTGAGTCTCTGCCAGGCGTGGGTGATGAGAGGGGCTCATGGCCGGCACAGGCCTCTACCCACTAGTGGCTGGTAGATTCTGCGTTCTCGCCAAAGCCACTGGCTGTGCTGGTGGAACCTCATCCTGAGTTAGGGAAGGAGTGGGCCCCTGCTTCAGGCCCCCAACCCAGCTGTGGTCCTTCTGTTTTCTGTGTCCCATAACTGTGTCTCCGTTACAGCATCTCGGGGCTGGGCCAAGCTCGCAGGGCCTCTCAGCCCTTGCTGGGCAGGCGGGGGCAGGTCTGCAGTGCAGCAAGGGTGGGGCCTTGAGCTCCTCTGGGCTGCCCTCTGCCTGACCCTCCCATGTAGCCTCGCTACATCGGCCCTCATCCTCTGCCACTCAGTGCCCAGTGGGTCTGTGCCTGGCTGGCTTCCTGTGCTCCTGGCCCTTTCTTTTCTTTTTTTTTTTTTTGAGACGGAGTTTCGCTCTTGTTACCCAGGCTGGAGTGCAATGGTGTGATCTCGGCTCACCACAACCTCCGCCTCCTGGGTTCAGGCAATTCTCCTGTCTCAGCCTCCTGAGTAGCTGGGATTACAGGCACGCACCACCATGCCCAGCTAATTTTTTTTTTGTATTGTTAGTAGAGACGGGGTTTCACCATATTGACCAGGATAGTCTCGATCTCTTGACCTCGTGATCCAACTCCCTCGGCCTCCCAAAGTGCTGGGATTACAGGCATGAGCCACCGCACCCGGCCCTGCTCCTGGCCCTTTCAAAGAGGCTCTCCCTATCCCCAGATTCAGTGTGACGCTTGGCTGCGTCACACCTCTGCTGTCACTGACTGGCTCTGGCCCTTCATCTGGGAGGACTGCAGGAGTCTGAGGCTGAGGCTTCCTGTCGGGAGGTGTAACTGTGTGACTGAAGTCCTGCTGGTTCCTCTGGCCTCTCAGGACCGAAGCGAGAACGAGGTGGAGAAAGTGAAGAGTGCACTGATCCTGTGCTACGGGCACGTGGCAGCCCGGGCCCCCCGTGAGCTGGTGCTGGCCAAAGTGGAGTCGGACATCCTCCGGAACGTCTTCCAGCACTTCAACACCAAGGTGAGCATCGTGGGGGGCCTGCCGCACCAGGAGCTGGGGCCTCCGGGGACTCACACTGGTGCCAGCCTCACATCTTAACTCATTTCACTTTTTGTTGTTCAGGTTCTGGGAGTAAAGGTAGAAACCAAGGTACAGTGTATAGGAATTAAGTGCTGGACTGGCTTCTCCCCTCTTGGCTCTCCTCTGGGTGGGCTAAGCTTCATGGGCAGAGGCTGGAAGGGGAGCTTGCTGGGGCTTCCTGGTCTCAGTCCCCGGGGGGCCTTCTGAAGCATCACCCAGGGCTCCTGCCCTGGCCTGGGCCCTGGACGGCAGTGGGAAGAAGGGAGGCGTCTGTGCCTCGGCGGGGCTGGGTCGTGGGCTGTCGCCCCACCCCACCCAGGGAGTTCAGCCAGCCTCACCCCTCCCAGGACAGCTGGAACCTCCTCTGGCTCTGCTCTCCAATGCTCATGGGGGCTGCACCTCCCCGGACCTCCATGAGCACCTAGGAGAGGGGCCAAGGCCCAAAAGCAGTGGAAGTGGCAGTGCAGGCTCCACTGGCCCCCAAGACCTCACCGCAGCCTCACTAACAAGTTTCCCTTCTGTCATCCCCGGCACTAACCTGACCAGACCCTCTCTCAGGACAGTCAGCTCCTCCTTGAAGAACAGACACTTCTGGTTCTCCTGCGGTGGTTGGGAGGGTGGGGCTGTTCTGAGAGACTCTTTCTTCCCAGCCCCTGGAGGGCTCTTCTCCTGCCGTAGGGGGTCCTCTGGTCACACCACACAGCGTCTGCTCTACAGTCTGTCTTCCCTGGAATGTGACACGGGGGACCCCTGGGTCCCCCTCTTCTTCCACACGGACTTTGATAAGCAAGAGGCTGGCTGGAGAGCTCCTTTGAAAGCAGAGTGTAGCACATCTGGCTTCAGAGGAAAGAAAAGGGGTGTGTGCAGGTTCAGCCCTGGAGAGCAGGCATGGGCGGCTCCTGTAGCTCTGTGTGCTTGCAGGACCCAGCCCTGAAGCTGTGTCTCGTCCAGAGTGTGTGCATGATCAGCCATGCCATCTGCAGCAGCACCCAGGCTGGCTCTTTCCACTTCAGCCGGAAAGCAGAGCTGGTGGCACAGATGATGGTGAGTGCGGCTGTAACCTGGCTGGTCCTTAAGCAGCTTCCTGGGAGACTGAGGTCAGAGGTGGGGATGAGGAGCACTAAGGGTGACAACATGAATATTGCCTGGGAGCATGGGAGGGGCTGCGTTAGGGACCAGTGGGGCTCTGCTCCTTGGGTGCTGCCTGTCACATAGTCTCGGGGGCAGAGGCTGACCAGGGAGGAGAAGCTGGCGCTTCCTCCAAGGGCTGAGTCATGCACCTGCCTCACCCAGGAGTTCATCAGGGCAGAGCCTCTGGACTCCCTGAGGACACCTATTCGTAAGAAAGCCATGCTCACCTGCACTTACTTGGCGTATCCTTTCCTGCCTCTGCACAGACCCGTGCGTCTTCGTGTGTGTGTGTGTGTGTGTGTGTGTGTGTGTGTGTGTGCGCGCAAGCGCGCACACGTGCATGCTGCATGGGGTGCTGCCATGGTCTGGAGCAGATTAAACGTGGCAGTGGCTGTGCTGCCCACACAGGCCTGGAGGTTGCTGGGTGTCCGGCCTCAGCCTTGGGATCATTGTCTGGGCCCTTAACTTGCCACTTAGCTCCGTGGAGCCAGCGCTGGACAAGCAGGCCTGGGCAGATGTGATCTGTGGCTGCCTGCACAGCGTCATGGCCCTGCTGCCTGAGCCCAAGGGGGAGGACGGAGGCTGCCAGGAGGTATCCCCGTGTTTCCCTTGCCTGTGTCCACAACTGTGGGAGCAGCGGGAAGACTGCTGTAGGCGGTGGGGTCACTGGTGGGGCCGGATGGCCTGGCTCTCCTTCCAGTCTCTGTATCTGGACACCGTGCACGCTCTTGAGGATCTGCTGACTAGCCTTCTACAGCAGAACATGACGCCCCAGGGCCTACAGATGATGATTGAGGTGTGCAGGGGTAGGAACTGTCATGGGGGTGGGGATGGGGGCACGGAGGGGGCTCCACCTGGCCGCTGGCCCCTCACCTGCCTCTTCTGGCCCTCTCTCCCCATGGGGCACCACAGGGACAGTTTGGTGCTCTCTGCAGTTGGGGCAGTTTATGAACGGGCAGGTGCACCCCCCGATCTGGGCCGGCAAGCAGATAGGGAAGCCCTGACCGTGGTGGGACCTCTGGAGTCTGTCCTCCTCTCCTGCCAGTGCATGGTGCGCGGATGGATGGGCCCATGGGTACCCATGGCTCCTGACTGTCTGGGGGCCACTGCCAGGGTGGTGCTGCGGTGGGCTAGGGCAGGGCTGACCCCCATGCTCAGAGTATGTTCTAGGACCAAGGTGGGCTCCACCCTGTGCCTCCACAGTCTCTCTGGCCCTGGGTTCACCTGGGCTGGCCTGTGTCTATGACCAGACTGGAGGACAGAGTGGCAGGGCCAGAGGAGCTGCGGTGGCCTGTGGTGGCACCACTTTGGGTCCCCGGCTTGGCCCCCTGTAGGCTGGTAAGGATGGCCTAGCAGGGACACTGAGCTGGCCCACAATGTACAAGGCTCCTGCTCCCTGGGCTGCCCTCTGAGCAGTGCCTGTATGAAGCCCCCTCTTCCTCAGCACCTGAGCCCATGGATCAAGTCCCCAAGAGGTCACGAGCGGGCACGGGCCCTGGGCGTAAGTGCCCACCTGCTGCGCTACTTCCTGGAGCACCTGCGTGTCAGCGTGAGTACCTGGGTTCCTGGCCAGGGTGCTGCTCCCTGAGACACTCATGACCCAGAGTGCAAGCAGGCTTCCTGGCTTCCTCTGGCCGCCACCCCAGCTCACGCCACAGTCCTCTCCCTGGAGATGTGGATTGAGGGCCTGTCAAGGCTGGGACTTGTCAGGGATGGCTGCCCAGAATGTAGTCCATGGTCATCAGGGGCTCCTGTTAGCCAGGGGGAACGTGTGCCTCTGGTCTCCAGGGCTTCACTGGTAAGCACAGGGCTTGATTTGGTTGACAGTATTTTTTTATCATGTTCCAGAAGCATCTGTTTATTTTAATTAGAACTTTTATCAGGAACAGATAGTAGATTTTGCTAAATATCTTTTTGTCATCTATCAGGATTATTCTAGGCTTTTTTTTCTCTCTCTTTCTTTTTTCCCCTAAGATAGGGTCTCACTCTGTTGCCCGGGCTGTAGTGCAATGGTGCAAACATGGCTCACTGCAGCCTGGAACTCCTGGGCTCCAGTGATCCCCCTGCCTTGACCTCTCGAGTAGCTGAGACTACAGGTGCATGCCACCACACCCAGCTAATCTTTTATTTTTTGTAGAGATGGAGTCTTGCTACATTGCCCAGGCTGGTCTTAAACTCTTGGGCTCAAGCGATCCTCCTGGCTTGGGTTCCAAAAGTTCTGGGATTACAGATATGAGCCACTGCACCTGGCCTTTTTTAATGCACCAAAACTTTCTTTCTTTTCTTTTCTTTTTTTTCTTTTTTTTTTGAGAACATGTCTCGCTCTCTTACCCAGGCTGGAGTACAGTAGCATGACCTTGGCTGACGGCAACCTCCGCCTCCTGGGTTCAAGCGATTCTCCTGCCTCAGCCTCCCGAGTAGCTAGGATTACAGGCACCCACCACGCCTGGCTAACTTTTGTATTTTTAGTAGATGGGATTTTGCCATGTTGGCTAGGCTGGTCTTGAACTCCTGACCTCAGGTGATCCGCCAGCCTCACCCTCCAAAAGTGCTGGGATTACAGGCATGAGCTGCCGCACTCAGCTGAAACTTTCATCTTTATGTGAGGAAATCCTGTGTGTTGAGGGCTCCTCCCACCTGCATGCTTTCGTGGTCTGCCCATCATATAACCCTGGTCTGGCTGCAGCTTACCTTGGTGCGTGGTGTGGCATGTGTCTAACCTCACCAAGAACATGGCGGCTTACCCGCAGTCTTTAGCTGACATTCCAGCCTCTCCCTCTGACTTGAAATTATTTCTCACTCATGGTGATTTTGGGGATGAGGAGTTTCATTGGCACCAAGGTAGATGCCAGGTTTCCATCTGATACAGCATCAGAGCCTGGGAGCCAGTGCAAGGGCAGGTTAGGAACACTTCCCGGGAAGGCCTCTCATGTGGGGGCTGAGAAGGGAGCAAGTGGTGGGAGGGTAACAGGTACGTGTGCTGGGTAGGAGGTGTGCAAGTAGGGGCATGGTGGGGGCAGGACTGAGAACAGAAAGGCTCTGGAAGGTAGGACCAGAACCAGTCAGGATGTAAGGGTCTTGTACAGTCCTGCCCCTCACCCAAATCAGCAGAGCCCGTGTGCTCCTCCCACTCCGACCTGCCCTCTGTTGCCCATTTGGGGGCCCCCTCCTAACCCTCGTTGTCTGTGTGCCTGCACACACCTGCTTGTCCCACATTGGCATGGCCTGCCCCTTCTTATAGGGGCCCAGCATGGGATCCTGTGTGGTCTGGGTGTAGACAAGGTATGGTCAGAGCTGAGCTGAGCAGGGGCCCACGCTGCAGTGGGAGGGGAGGGAGGAGCTCACTGGGGGCCACGTTGGCCACAGCAAAGGCCCAGAGTTTCATGGACACTAGCAGCACTCCTGGCCACACTCTAGCCCTCCTCTGGGTGTAGGTGGCATAGGCGGCATCTGCCCACCCCCAGCATTCCAATAGCCCAGCTATCTCCTCCTCCAGGCCCTGGTACCCTTCCACAACCTAGGCCTCCTCGTCGGCCTCTTTTCCCCAAGGTGTGCAGACCTGTGGCCTGCCACCCGCCAGGAGGCTATGGACTGCGTCCACTCCCTGCTCTACCTCCAGCTCGGCTATGAGGGTGAGCCCTTGTCAGGGATACAGAGGCCAGTGGTCATGTAGGGGTGCCGGGAGGTATGAGGTACAGAATCCAGGCTGTGGGATCACCAGGGAGGGCCTGGGCCCAACTGCCCATTCCTGCCGCCTCTCAGGCTTCTCCCAGGACTACCGCGATGACGTGGTGGAACGGCTCCTCAGCCTCAAGGATGGCCTCGTGCACCCTGACCCCGCCATTCTCTTCCACACCTGCCACAGCGTAGGCCAGGTACCAGTGGGAGCTCTACGGCCGGAAGGCAGGCTGGCACTGTCTGGGGCTAACAGGGACTTCCAAGGCAGCACCTGGCCTCCCCTAGCCTCTGTAAGTGCCACCATGGCCAGTGGGCATAGAGCAGGGGCCTGGGTGTTTGTGTTGCTGGCGCTGCCCTGGACTGGCCCCATCACCCATATCCACCTACGCTGGGGCCGTGCAGTCCATGCGAGAGGAAGGTGCTGTTTGTCTTGAGACTTGGCAGAGGCTGAGGAGGGAATGGGATGCCACAAGGCCCGGCCGCCCTCTGCCTGCCACTTATACCCTGGCCTGCTCATGAACATGCAGTTTTCTGGAACAGAATCTCCAGGGGCTGCTTTGTGCAGCACTTGTGCCCAAAGCCTACCCGAGAGCCATGTAGGGGGCTGGGGTCATTGCCTGCGGGGTGCAGCGGGCTCCAGCCCTCTTGCCAAGGGGCCAGGGCCGGGCCCTGCCTTCGGCTCCAGCTGGTCAAGGTGCTTTGCCCACTGCCATTTGGAGGGAGGATGGCCCTGGGCACTTCATCCCTCTTAACCTGTGCCTGCCTGGTCCACTCTGAGGCTCAGCATGTTAAAACACAAACTTGAGTTCTATTAAAGAATTGCATTTCAAAATAAAGTCCCTCTAAGGGGATAAGAAAGCTGCCCCTCCCTCAGTGCTCTTATGCGGGTCCCCAAGGTGGGCACTGCCTGTCTCCATCTGGTGCTTAGGAATGGCCTTCCAGGTCCAGAGACTGTGTCTCCTACAGAGGAAGGAGGGTGGGTCAACTGGGCCCTTTGTGGTACTGGGATTACAGGTGTGAGCCAAGGCCCATCTGCCCTTGACCCCGTGTTCTAGAGAGCTCCAGGGTGACTGCACCACAGACTGCTCCCAGCCCACTTCACTGGCCAGAGAGAGCCGAGGAGGGTGCTGTGACCCAGCCTGCAGCCGCCCAGGCACCGCCTTCCAGGAGCCCGCCACGCTGTAGCAGGCCCTGGCAGCTTCTGGAGAACAAGACCCCACCCATGTGCTTTGAGCTTATTGAAGGCACAGGGCTGGAAGGCGGGGCAGGGCGTCGAGGAGGGACATGGCCTCCTGCCCTGACGCAATGCCTATGAGAAGTGGTGTTGGAGGTGCTCCCCTTTCCTCCCCAACCTTCCAGCATCACCTTCCTCCTAGATCATTGCCAGGCGCCTCCCACCAGACCAGCTCATCAGCCTCTTGCTAACTATGTTTGAGGGCCTGGGAGACCCCGACCAGAACTGCTCCCGAGCAGCTACCGTCATGATCAACTGCCTGCTGCAGGAGCGGGGCGGAGCGCTCCAGGAGAAGGTGGGAGAGGGTGCGAGAGGGTGGGAGGTATGGGGTGGGTGGGGCAGGAGTGAGGCGTGGCTCAGGGAGAGGGTGGGGTGGGGTGGGGTGGGGTGGGAGGGCGGGGCAGGAGTGGGTCTCCAGCTCCAGGAGATGGTTAGAGAGGGTAGGGCAGGGAGGGCAGGGCAGTGGCTCCTGGAGAGGTGGCACCTCGGGTGTGGGCGTGATGAGGCTGGCCCTGGCCTGTCCTGCACTGCCCTCCCTGGCCCTCCCAGGGTGTGACCCTCACTGCTCTGCCCCTTCTCCCTGCAGGACGCTATGGACAAATCTTTCTCTTATTTCTGAAGACAGGGGTTAGAATTTGGCAAAAAACAGGTGCTGAGAGAATAAGGGGGAAAAGGAAATGGAAAGGCACGTGAAAGCACTAATGTTGACCTGGCTGAGCCCCTCCTCGCATTGCTGGCGTGGACATGGACGGAGGGCTCACCTGGGTCCCCAGGAGGCCACCTAGCTGAGGGATTCCAGGGTCCAGCACTGGGCGGGCCTCTCCTGCTGCCCCGCCCCTCATTCACCTCACCCCTGTGTCTGGGGCCATCCCAGCCCCACCACTGCCTCTCACTATGTGGCCTCCATGCAGTCGTTTGCAGCTGATGCTCAGTGCTAACTGTGACGCTCAGTGCTCTGTGAGGCTCCGTGCCACGCGTGATACCCAGTGCCGCGTGTGACGCTTGGTGCTCTGTGAGGCTCAGTGCCGCACGTGACACCCAGTGCTCTGTGAGGCTCCGTGCCACGCGTGACGCCCAGTGCTCTGTGAGGCTCCGTGCCGCGCGTGACGCCCAGTGCTCCGTGAGGCTCCGTACTGCGCGTGACGCTCAGTGCTCTGTGAGGCTCTGTGCCGCGCGTGACGCTTGGTGCCATGTGTGAGGCTCAGTGCTGTGTGTGAGGCTCCGTGCTGGCAGCCGCTCTGTGCAGATGCCTGAGAGGCACATCAGAAATACACATCCTGTGTTCCAGCCCTTCTGGGTCTAGCGGGCTCCCATGGGCCAGCTGGCAGCTGGGATGGGTGCTCATGAGTCTTCAAGAGGCCTGAGGCCCGGGACCCAGTCTCTGCACAGAGGAATTCTCAAGCTCTATGGTTCAAGTGGAGCATCAGAGTGCGGGGAATCAGGAAGCTGCCTGGACACTCGCAAGCGGAGCATCCCACCCGCTCCCATGGCCTCCCCTCGAGTTTCCCTTGTCACCCCTCGGGCACCACCACTGCCCCACAGCGCAGACCACTGCACTGGCTTGGCATGTGTGTCGTATACATGGAACCCAGTGTCCGCGTGTGGTCCCTTGGTGTCAATGTGCATGTGTGTGAGGTTGTGCCCGTTGTCACTACACTTGCCCGTTGCCCACACTCCACCGGGAACATATCACGATTGCTCATCCGTCTGCCTCCATGAACACTTGGGAAGGTCCCAGTCACGGCTGTCACAGGGTCCAGGTCCTTCGAAGCTGAGGTCCCGTTGCAGCTGGGGACATGCCCACAATAACAACAAGGCTTGAAGGCCAGGCCCTGGTGCTCATCCCTGGACGGGGGCCCTCTCTCCTACCACAGGAACATGGCTGGCTCCTGCATGCCTGCCTTGCCCATCGATGCGTTTCCCACCCTTCGAATGAGTGTGCGGTGGCTTCATGTTAGAGTTTCATTTGTGTTTGTCAGTGGCTTGTGGAGGTGAGCGCTCATTTGTGTGTTTACTGGCTACTTGGCTGTGTCCTTTGGAGACAGTACCAGTCTTTTTGCCTGTGCTTTTGTTATTGATTGGTAGGAGTGCTTCCCCCGCTCCGCAACCCCGAGACGGGGTCTTGCTCTGTCACCCAGGCTGGAGTGCAGTAGCGCGATCTCGGCTTATTGCAACCTCCGCCTCCGAGGTTCAAGCGATTCTCCTGCCTCAGCCTCCCAAGTAGCTGGGATTATAGGCGCACACCACCATGCCCAGTTAATTGTATTTTTAGTAGAGAAGGGGTTTCACCACATTGGCCAGGATGGTTTTGAACTCCTGACCTCAGGTGATCCACATACCTCTGCCTCCCAAAGTGTTAGGATCACAGGCACGAGCCACCATGCCCAGCTGGTGGGAGTGCTTTCTGTGTCTGGGATATACATACACAAAGTTTCTCCACTGGATATGCACATAGTTCCCTGGAGGGAAGTGAGCAGGAATGTACAGTGGAGAAGAGGAGAGTGTTGGTGGGGGGCCCATGCCACGGGAGCTGCGCACGGTGTGGTTTCTGGAAAGCCAGGTCCCAGTGCTACTGCACAGCAGGAGGAAGAAGTTGAGGGTGGTGGAGGCAGAGTGTGATGCTCAGTGCGGCCATCAAAGGCTTGGGTTTTATTGTGCAGGCAGTGGGGCCCCAGCTCAGATCTGAGGGTAGTAAGGTCCCCTAGCCACTTCTGCACATGGTGAGAGAAGGACCAGGCTGGTGGTGGCGGCCCCAGGTGCTGGGTCAGGCTCAGCATGGGATGGACTGGCCTGGCTGCTGGCGTCAGCCTCATGTGGGAAGGACCAGGCTGGCGGCGGCGGCCCCAGGTGCTGGGTGGGGCTCAGCGTGAGATGTGCTGTGTGGTGCTTTTCCATGTGTGTGTGTGCATGGACACTTGGGCAGATTCTCCCGAATGTGGGTTTGCAATTTTTCTTCAAGTCCCTACCTTCAGTTCTTTGGGGACATGCCCAGAAGGGGAGTGGCCAGATCACACTGAGGCCGTTGCTGGGCTCTGAGAGTGGTGCTTTTTGCCCAGCGGAGCTGTCCAGCTCTTTTCCTCCCAGCCCAAGTTTGCCCAGCCGGGCAGGGGCATTGCTGACCCCCAGGCTAAGCCTTTGAGAGGCCTGCAGCACAGCCCCACAGGCACACCTGGAGCCAGCATCACGTACCCAGCTGTCACGGGGAATCTCTGTTCTTCCCTGCCCTGAGACCCTTGCAGAGACAGGCTGATGCTGTTGGGCTTTGAGTTCCTCTGACGTTGAATCAGAACATGTGGCCCTATCGGGTGACATGTCACCTCCCCCAGCGTAAGATGACCATGAAGTAGAGAGTGCAGAGGCATGACAGAGCACAGCAGGCTCCTGAGGCGGGTGTGTCCGAGACGATGTGCCGGGAGGCTGAGGAAAGGACAGGAGAGGAGGCGGCTCCACACGAAACAGGTGGTGGTGGAAGTGGCGCTGCCACCTTGGGTTGCCAAGTGACCCAGCAATCGCGCCTCAGGGATCTTCCTAAGAGAATGGAGCACGGCGCACACAGCAACCCATTCCCAGCAGCGCGGCTCATGCCGTCTGGGAAGCAGCCCAGGGTCCATCACTTTGCAAATGAATAGGGAAAATGAATGTGGTCCATGTGCGGCTCAGTGAAAGAAGCAGACACTGAAAGCCACAATCATATGAGCCCATTTTCACGAAATGTCCAGAATAGGCAAATCCACAGTGACTGACAGGAGAACAGAGGTGACCAGGGGCTGGGAAGCAAATGGGGAGTGACTGCTAATGGAGACTGGCTTTTTTTTCCTCTCTCTCTCTTTGGAGACAGGGTCTTGCTCTGTTGCCCAGGCTGAAGTGCTGTGATATGATCACAGCTTACTGCAGCCTCAACCTCCTGGGTTGAATTGATCCTCCGTCCTCAGCCTCCCGAGTAGCTGGGACTACCAGTGTGCACCACCATGCCCAGCTAATTTGTATTTTTCATAGAGACAGAGTTTCACCATGTTTCCCAGGCTGAGACAGGTTTCCTTTGGGGGTGATAGTTGTATACTCTGAGTGCACTGGAACCCTGGAACTGTGTCTTTACAATGGTACACTCTGGGGCTCTGAATTACATCTCAGTGACCCGGGCCAAGCATAACAGGAAGGGAGAGGACCTTGCACAGGGGCTCACCATGGAGGGAGGAGCCACAACCCAGAGACCAGTGGAATAGTCTGGAAGGTGTGAGATACAGCTGAGCCTTGCAGAGTAGACAGCTGGAATCCTGCCCCTCGTCCTGGGACCACGTGGATTTTGCCCAGCAGTCTGCAGAAGCAGGAGCTTGTTCAGGACTGTGTGTGAGAGTCAACAGCTAACAGGGGACCGTGGAAACCACCCCCACCCTGCGAGCCCTACACCCCCAGCACACCCAGGCTGTTTCCCTAGTTTGTAAAAAGCATAGATTCAAGCGCACATGTGCACCAATAGGTTCAAGTTGTTTAAAAAAATAAATATGCAGGCCAGGCACAGTGGCTCACACCTATAATCCCAGCACTTTGGGAGGCCGAGGCGGGTGGATCACGAGGTCAAGAGATCGAGACCATCCTGGTCAACATGGTGAAACCCCGTCTCTACTAAAAATACAAAAATTAGCTGGGCATGGTGGTGCGCGCCTGTAATCCCAGCTACTTGGGAGGCTGAGGCAGGAGAATTGCCTGAACCCAGGAGGCGGAGGTTGCGGTGAGCCGAGATCGTGCCATTGCACTCCAGCCTGGGTAACAAGAGCGAAACTCCGTCTCAAAAAAAATAAATAAATATGCAAAAGTAAAGAAAATATTAGAGAAGATAAGTAAACCCACTGAAACAATTAGCAAGACAGACCTCTGTGAGACAAGTCATGGGAACAGCTGGCATCCATAAAAGCAAAATGTAATTCAAGAAAGATGTTCAGGAAAAAAAGCAAAACGTAAAGTGAAAGAGGAAAAATACGTGCATTTAAGAGATTTGAAGAACAACAAAGTATATATATCCACAAACAACTGTGTTCCAAGACACTTGAAAAGCTATCGTGAAAGCAACACATTTTTGAGAAAATGCCCACATTGATGAGAAGGTGGGCAAGCCCAGTGGACCCATAACTACTAAGGTGGTGGAAGGGGTTGCTCTGGGCATCCACTGGAGTCACCCAGGCTGCATGTTGGCAGAGGGGGAACTGCCCCTCACACCACTCAGGAGAATGGAGAGGCTGTGTCAGCAGCCAGTGTGGGTGGCACAGCCCAGCAGCTCAGATAACATCATGGGGTGATCAGGTTGGTCTTGGCTTTAAAGCAAGCCTGTCTGCAAAAGTCACTCCCTGGAGGGCTGAGGAGCAAGACCCAGTGTGGAAAAACATTTGCTTGAAGTTTAACACCTCACTGTCAAAACTTGCCAAAAGCCAGGAGTACAGAGGAAACCAGTGGGCATGCAGCAGGCAGCTTCCACAGCCCTGGCAGTTGTCTTGTCAGAGACGTAGTCGGGCTAGAACAAGGGGCTCACAGATGGAGAAAAAGGCAAAGAAACGTCATCAGAACACAGCTGCCACTGCAGGGAGCCGGGCACTCAGCTCTGCACTGGAGGTCTTGGAATAAAAGCAGTGTCAAGAGGTTTACAGCTCATCTGAGAGCGGCAGTGACCAGGAAGGATCGGCCTGTGCCTGGGCACCTACTGGGCATGGCTCCTGCACCCCTCAGCCGTGTCTTGCCACGCTGTGGCGTTACCACAGAAGTGGTGGGGGCCTGGCCCGGAAGTTTCTGCTGTCAGAATCTTCTCCAGTTCTACCTGCTGTTGCACTTTGAACCAGCCCCTTCTCCTTTCTAGCTGCCCAGGCTATCTGGTGGGTCCCTGGGCCACAGCCAGGAAGTAGGACCCTAGCCCTGGCCCAGGAACCCTGGGGTGGGTGGAGCCCGCAGTCTGTCAGCTGCCCCCCAGGGTGAGGCAAGCCTGACTTCATAGCTCATTGCTTTGTTTTCACCCCAGAGTGGTACTTTCCAGCTGTGCAGTAGGCGTTTGTCAGTAGGGGTCACCATGGCTGGGGCTAGAGAGGAGACTCCCAGGTCAATACCCACCATGGACAGGGAACCCCCTTGCAACAAGGCCATCCCCCAGAGTGAGGCTTACCTGCTATGCTGCTGCAGCACTAGGGGTGAGCCAGTGTCCTCCTGCCCATGTTCCCCCATGTTCCATTTACCTGCTTTCTGGAGCAGCAGGACAGTCGCAAACTTACAGTCCCCAAAGTCCCATCCTTGTATCTCAGGCCCAGCTCCAGCCTCAGTCTGGGAATCCATCTCCCTGTCTGTCTAGGTCCCCAGCCGACTCCTGCAGGGGTACAGTTGGCAGCTGTGTGGGTCCTGCTTCTGGTGGGTCTGCCAAGGGAGCCTGAGAGTTGGACCCAGCAGGTGTGCTGCGAGGGCACAGGGCCACTGGTTCTGTTGGCTGCCTGCCCAGCTCTGCACCAACCTCTGGGCCACGTGTGCCTTCCTCTAGTTCCCAGGGCACTGGCCACTTTCCATGAGGAATCCGGGTGGGCTATCTGTAGCCCACGGGAGATGCTGGCCATGCCTTAGGGTGGCGCCAGCAGTAGGGAGCTCTGCATCTCATGGGGCCTCCCCGGTGGCCCCACCCCCTCAGGCTGACATGTGTGCCTAGGGCTGCTCCCCACATGTGGCCTCACTGCCCACCCATCCACAGGTGCCCGAGATCGTGAGTGTGCTGCGCTCCAAGCTTCAGGAGGTCCAGGGAGAGCATGTCCTGCCAGCCGCCCAGCATAGCGTCTACCTCCTGGCTACCCAGCACTGTGCAGCCGTGGTGTCCAGTCTCCTGGGCAGCCCCCTGCCCTTGGACAGGTACCTAGCCCAGACTCCAGGCTCAGGGGTCCTGTAATGGTGGTCCCCTGAACCCTCTATCTGCCTTTGCACCCTGGCTTTCTGCATGAGTTCCCATGGTTCTAGGCCACCTGGGACAGAGAGTAACAAGGAGAGAGCCCCCAGCCTCTCAGGTACCTGTGGGGACTGCTCCTCTCCAGGCACGTTGGGATCCTGACTGGCCCTGGTGGACCCTGCATGGCATCCCCACAGGGGAGCTGCTGTTTCTGCCCTCCTCTAAGGCCTGGAAGCTTCCTGGCTGCTCTGTTGGCCCCAAGCTCCAGCAGACACTGGAGGCTGCCACTCGCCCTGTGTCTTGGTCCCAGCTGCCCCAGGCCTTGTCCTCTGCAGGGCATCCACCGCTGCCTATGAGCAGACCCCTATGAACTGCCCCATCCAAGCCTCCTCAGTAGCCCAAGAACAACCCTGTCTGTGCCAGGTGTACACACCTCCCAGTTCCCAGCAAAGGGCAGGGCATGTCTACCACCCGCCAGCCCACTGGGGTCCCCCTTCCTCACTGAGGCCTTCAGAACATGGGTCTGCCGGCCCCTCCTTTTTTGCCATCCCAGTCATGGACAGAGGCTGGCCCAGGCCTGTGACCTCCTGGAGACCCCATGCTGGGCAAGGCAGAGTGACCCTTCCCCCTGACAGGCAGGGGCGTGCAGCTGCCCTTTACCCTGTCAGCTTTGGTTTTGTTCCATATGCTTTGAGGCCCTGCCATTAGGTGCATCCCAGCTGAAATGCTACCTCCTGGCAGGGGGGTCCTGCAGGCACCTTCTGTTCAGACGTGCACTTGTCTGGTGCCCCTGCTCCATCCTGGTACTGTTGACCTTTCTGTGTATGTTTTCAACATTATACATCGTGGATAGCTGCATTTTGTTACTGATGGAGTTTAAATCCACTGTCACGTTTGTTTTTTAAAAATCTTGTCTTTTTTCAGATTGACAATGTCCCTTTTACCTCACTTTCTCCACTCACTTTGGAGTCCTTCAGTCTGTTCCTTTTCTTTCAGTGTTTGCCTTAAAAGTGGCCGCGTGTGGCCGGGCGCGGTGGCTCACGCCTGTAATCCCAGCACTTTGGGAGGCCGAGGCGGGTGGATCACGAGGTCAAGAGATCGAGACCATCCTGGTCCACATGGTGAAACCCCGTCTCTACTAAAAATACAAAAAATTAGCTGGGCACGGTGGCGCGTGCCTGTAATCCCAGCTACTCGGGAGGCTGAGGCAGGAGAATTGCCTGAACCCAGGAGGCGGAGGTTGCGGTGAGCTGAGATCGCGCCATTGCACTCCAGCCTGGGTAACAAGAGCGAAACTCCGTCTCAAAAAAAAAAAAAAAAGTGGCCACGTGTGTCCTTACTGAAGTCCAGCATGGGCTGAGGTCTGCGTCTGGCTGGGTTGCTAGGCGACTGGAGTCCATCGTGGCTGTTGCTCTAGGATGCGCTCGTTACTGATCTGCGATTCCCGAGTGGCGTTACTGACCTGTGTTTCCCACGTGGCGTTGCTCTGGGGCGCGGTTAGTACTGACCTGCGTCCCACGTGGCGTTGCCCTTGGGCGTGGCCAGTACTGACCTGCGTCCCACGTGGCGTTGCTCTGGGGCGCAGTTAGTACTGACCTGCGTCCCACGTGGCGTTGCCCTTGGGCGTGGCCAGTACTGACCTGCGTCCCACGTGGCGTTGCTCTGGGGCTCGGTTAGTACTGACCTGCGTCCCACGTGGCGTTGCTCTGGGGCGTGGTTAGTACTGACCTGCGTCCCACGTGGCGTTGCCCTTGGGCGTGGCCAGTACTGACCTGCGTCCCACGTGGCGTTGCTCTGGGGCGCGGTTAGTACTGACCTGCGTCCCACGTGGCGTTGCTCTTGAGTGCTGCTTTTCTTCCACCTGAAGGATGTCTTCTGGAATTCCCTCCACAAGGATCGGTCAGTGACAAACTGTCTGCCTTTGTTTACTTGAGAATGTCTTTGGCCATTGCTTGTGACTGTTCTTTCTGCGGCCTAGTATCCTAGTTCAGTGGAGTTTTCTCAGGTGTGTGTGGCAGCACATGACTGTTTTCTGGCTTCTGCCATGGCTCTTGAGAGCCAGGTACTGCGTCTGTCAAGGAAAGCACTCCCTGCTTGTGGCTGGTCTGAAGTTTGTAGGTGGAAGTTGCTTGTCACTTATTCTGCTAGACAACTTCAGGGTCTTCCTGTAGGTCAGTGTCTTTTATCAGTTCTGAAGAACTCAGCCTTCCCCTTGTCAGCCATTCTGTTTCCTCTTCTGGGTCAGGAATGTATGTTAGACCTCATTCCATCTTCTGCGTCTCTTATTCTGTCCTCTGCATCCCCACATCATTGTTTCTCTGTAATGACTTTTTTTCTTTTTTGAGACAGAGTCTTGCTCTGTTACCCAAGCTCGAGTGCAAAAGCAGGATCTCCACTCACCACAACCTCCGCCTCCTAGCCATTCTCCTGCCTCAGCCTCCACAGTAGCTGGAATTACAGGCGCACACCACCCTGACCAGCTCATTTTTTGTATTTTTAGTAGAGACTGGTTTCACCATGTTTTCCAGGCTGGTCTCAAACTCCTGACCTCATGATCTTCCCGCCTCGGTTTCCCAAAGTGCTGGGATTACAGGCGTGAGCCACCATGCCCAGCCCTTTCTCTGCAATAATTTATCTGAAATTTTTTTAGCTTCCTGTTCACTGAGTAATTTATGTTCCTAGTCACTGTTTCTCTCTTCTACTATCTAGGTTGGCACCAAACATGTCCACATTCGTGTTTCATTTCTAAAAGGGCTGTTTGGTTTTCTTTTAAATTTGCTGTACCTGTTTTTAGAATTTCCGGTTCCCATCACATGCTTTAAAGTGTGTTTACTTCTGTAGACACTAAGCACGGCTGCCTCACGGTGTGTCTGATCCGAGTGGTCTCGGTAGCATTGCTGGGTTTCCTCGTGAGCTGCACTGTTTGACCTGTGCCGTCCTGAGGCCTGGGCCAGATGCTGCTTCCTCCAGGGAAGATTTGTTCTCTCTCACTGCAGCCCCTCAGGGACCTCCCACACTGCTGCCCTGGCCCTCTGTGTATAGGCCCAGATTTTTTTGTGTCCTTTATTACCAGCTCTGTTTACAGACCCCTGGCATTAGAGGAAGGGGTGAGCTCAGATCTGAGGCCAAGAGGCCATTTCCCAGGTGGCTGCAGCTGAGCCTGGTGGCCAGGTCTGAGCATTGTGGAGCCAGGGTCCACAGCACCCAGGTGGCGGTGGGCAGGGATGCCTGGCCCAGGTGCCAGCAGTGCTGTGACCAGCCATGGCTTCAAGGTGAATCTCCTCCTGCCCTGCTCCAGCCACACCTGCATGCTGTGGCGGGCGCTGGCGGCGGAACCTCACCTGGCTACCCAGGTCCTGGGGCTGCTGCTGGAGATGATGAACAGGGACGTCCCATTCAAGGAGAGCCGAGCCTTCCTGCTGGGCCGCACCCCAGACCGCGTGGCCACGCTGCTGCCTCTCTCGGTGAGTCAGGTTTTCGGGGCCACCCTGACACACTCTCCCTGCCCTGCTTGCCTGGGTGTGGGGGGGAGGCCCCTCGATGAGGTGGCCTGGACACCACCCCACGGGCACCTGGCGGCAGCACCGGCCAGGAGCTCTGAGCACAGGCTCGTAAAGGCCTCACAGGTGTGGACCCTCAGGGGAGACCACTTCACGTTTTATCCTGCAGAAAAAAAATAAACCCAGCTTGGCAATGTTTTAAGCAGTAAAGCAGCTGTGAGAATTTCCTCCTCCTCCCTTCTGAGGAGCTGAGAACAGATGGTCTGAGGTCTGTCCTGTGAAGGCTGGCTGCCCCTCTGTTCCTGCCTCCCGCCTCTGCCCGAGGGCCAAGCTGGACAGAGGTGTGCCTCGCCCTGCCTGTGCTGCCGCTCCCTGGGCTCCACCCATGGGATCTGAGACTTCCACGTACACAGGGTGCATGACGGGGAATGCAGGCTTGTTAGATGCAGGACTCAGACTCTGCTGTGGCCTGGAGGGAGGCACGGCCTGTGGTGCCTTCTCCCCAGGCCACCTGTGCACTGTTCGAGGTCATGTCCACTCCTGCGGTGGGGCCAGCCGTGCTGGAACTCTACCCCCAGCTGTTTGTGGTGCTTCTGCTGCGCGTCAGCTGCACTGTGGGTGTCCAGCTGCCCCGGAACCTGCAGGCTCTGGAAAGGAGGGGTGCCAGTCCAGCCCTAGCCACCAGGAACCTGGAACCCTGCAGGTATCTGGATCCGCACTTCCCACCCCCAGTACTGGTTTGCGAGCACAGGCACGTGTGTCTGCACACATGTGTACACAAACATGGTTGGGGGGATGGCAGATCGGAACCATGGGGAGCACAGAGTGACTTTGCCTCCAAGGCGCCTCACGCAGGTGCAGGGCTGAGCCACCAGTGGTGACATCCATGGCCACCCTTCTCACGCTGGCTCTTAAGGCCTTCCTTCTCGCCTTTGAGGGCGGTATGCGCATTGGTACTCAGCACAGGCAGCTGGTGGGAGCTTCATGTGGCAGCTCAGGATCAGGGTGGTGCCTTCTCTTGGGAGTGGAGTTGTGGGGAGCCTTTGGGGTATAGGCTGGAGCCAACCGTGGCAGGACCAGCTTTGTCCCGGCAGCTGTCCCAGCAGAGCGGCCTTTGACACGTGCTCCCAGTCCCACATGGAGGAGCTGCCAAAGTCCCTGACATGGAGGCACTTCAGGTGCTACACACCTCCTGGGGCCACAGCAGAGACAGAGCACGCTGACACCTGTGTGTCCTGCCTGCCCTGGAGGGCTCTGGCTCCGTCCCACCCAGGCTGCCCAGGTTTGGGTGTGCACCTTGACAAGGATGCACTAGGGGAACAGCCTCACGTCACCCCCCTGCCAGCACCACAGGCTGCTCAGCCGCAGGCCGACTCATAAACCCCAGTGGGGCCGGCTGCCAGGGCTGCTCAGCCCCTTGCAAACTGAGTGGAAAATGTGAATGGGACAGGCAGCCACCAGCCGCTGGGCCTGGCATGCTGGGAGTCAGTGCCTCTGCCCCTGAACTGTGGAGCCGCCCCCAGGTACCCCTTCACTGGGACGATTGCAGAGCCTGGCATACAGGCTGTCCACCATGGGTCAGAGCCTTGCAGGTGCCACATTCTTAAATGTTTTGGCCACAGAAGAAGGGAGGGACCCTCAGCTAAATCACTGCCACATTCCTGAGCCAAACACACGCTTCCCGTTAGATTTGTCGTAGCTGGTTGTGAATTGCTGCGTGTGCGCCATTTGCAGCCTGGAGTGCAGCCCTTGGTCCAGATGGCGCCTTGCAAGCCTCAAGACCTGGAGCAGGGTGTGGAGCTGGAGGCTGAGCTAAACTGACTGTGGCCCTGTGGGTCCTCCCTCTGCTTGGGTTGGCCCAGCCTGCTAGTGTCAAGGGCATCTCCCGTTAACCCAGTGACGGGTACGCTTCTCACCTCTGCTCTGGTCAGTGCTGGCTGTTCTGTTCCCAGGGCTAGAAGCCCCTTTGGCACCCAGGCCCCACACTGGAACCATGGGACTCCTGGTACACCCAGAACTGCCTTCTAGCATGTCCTGCCTTGGGGAGGGACCCCCTGAGAGTATAGAGTCTGGAGTTACTCATAAAGGGCCACGTGAGGGGCTGGCCCTGCTGTTGGTTAGCACCAGGCCACCCAGGCATACCCATGGAGGCAGTGGTATACTGGAAGCAGACCCCCAGCACCTGCTTCCTGGGCTGCCAAGACCCCCATGGCCCTCAGCTGCTGCAGCCTCTTCACAGCTCTCAGGCCACCTCAGTCCTGCTGACATCACTGGCCTGTGTGTCCAACCACCCAGAAGCCTCATGAGACCCATCACTAGATCTCTAACAAGCTTGTCCTGTGCTCACCAGACCCTCCTGGATCCCACCTGCATGAGGGTCTCAAACACCATCCAGGCGAGCAGGACCTGTCCCCCAGCTTGGCAGGGCCACTTTGCTCCCTGCTGGGCCCACCCCATGTCCCAACACACCACGCAGCACAGCTGCGGCCTCCTGGTCAAGAGCCCATTACAGGAAGGGAGCCTGTGGGACACCTGGCAGGTGACCAGTGCAGTGGCAGTCACCACAGCCAGTGGCCACCACATGGCTCATGCCGCTCTGGGCCAGGCACTCCTGAGGAGGAAGCTTTGTGGAAGCAGAGGTCCACAGGCAGCAGGGGGCCTAACATGTGAGGTGCTGGTGGGCAGCGGAAAGCCACATGGCAGGGGGCCGTGGGCACCTGAGTTGCAAGGGAGGGTCCTGCTGGGTGGGGATGCTGGTGCAGGGCATCCTCTCCCCTGGACCATGCCTGTTGGGTCAAACGCTATGTCCTGCCCACTGGCAGCCAGGAGCACACAGCCTCAGCAGGGAAGGGCTCATTTGAGCTGACGGCAGATGCCAGGTTCAAGCCGGGCGATGTGGAGGCTTCAACATCAAACTCTCCCTATCAGTTTCTGGCCTCTGAGCCCCAGCCCTGCCTCCCACTGCCAGAGAGACCAGAGGGCTCTGGGGAGTCAGGAGAGGTGAAGAGTTGTCCAAGTGTCAGGCCAGTGGTAGCCTGAGTTCCTGCCTGTTCACTCTCTGGGGTGGGGGTGGGAAGAGACCTGCCTGCTTTTCAGCATGGGTGGGCTGGGCACACCCTTGCAGCCACTCTTCAGCATGGTGGGCTGGGTGCGCCCCTGCAGCCACTCCAGCTCTCAGCATCCTCCTCCCACTCACTTGCCAGCCAGCCTCAGCCAACACTAGGAATGGATCAGGGGCTTGGCTTGGCTGCCTCCCAGAGGGCTATGGAGTCTCCTGGGGTATAGATGTGAGAGCCTGAGGTGCCAGGCAGGAAAGGCCCAGGGGTGGGCACCTGTGGTATGGGTGCCCAGCATTGTCTGGGTGTGCAGCAGGTGGCCCAGAGCCTGCTTCCTGGAGGATGGCTCCGACAGGGATAGGGCTAGGCGCCAGGTGGACAACACACACTGGGCGCAGACCTGAGTGGCTCCTCAGGAGGAGAGGGGGGCACATGTGCCCCCACCAGCTGAGCACCCTGGTAATCCTGCAGTTCTGCTGTGGACACCCTGCGGGCTGTGCTGCTCCGAAGTGGCAGCGAGGATGTGGCACAGCGCATGGACCAAGAGGGAGGCTGGGAGCTGCTGAGGACCTTGGCAGGGCACGAGGAGGGGGCCACCCGGTTGGCCAGGTGAGCAGGCCCAGCCTGTTGTAGCTCCAGCACTGGCTGGGCTCCAATTGATCTCTAGGGACCTGAGATGTGACAAGGATCAGGCAAGGGTCCCATGTGTGTCAGGCCAGTGGTGGCCTGAACTCCTGCGTGTTCACTCCCTGGGGCGGGGATGGGGAGAGACCCCTTTGCAGAGACTTGGCGAGACAAGCTGGGAGGCCCCTATGAGTGGAAGAACTCAGAGCCTGGCAGCTGGAGGTGGACTGACCAAGGCTGTGCAGGGTGGGAGGTGCCTGGGTAGGGTTCAGCACAGCAACGGCCCCTGCACCCTCAGCAACCTCCTTTCCAGGGCCATGGCTGAGCATGCAGGGCCCCGGCTACCCCTGGTGCTGAAGGCGCTGGCATGCACACAGAGCAGTGCCTATGAGATCCAGAGGGTGACCACCACCGCCTTCCTGGCTGAGGTAGGCCTTTCCAGGGAAGGAGACTGGGCATCAGGGTAGGCCTCCTGCTCAGGACAGGCATGGGACACCCTTTTCCGAACCCTAAAAGGCCCCATTAACTATGGCCTGCAAGGGAGGGAAGTGGATGCTAGCCACCTCCTCCCAGTGTGCCGGAACTCACTCCATCCTGCCCAAGAACACCTCTGTTCTTGGTGAGAGGATGACCTGGGCTGCCTGCAGCCTGTGCTCTGCCCAGGCCCTGCTGGGCACATCTGTAGCTGGGCAGGGCCGACCCCTGGAACTCCAGATGACTGGCAGTGTGGTCTTGGCCCTTGTGGCCAAAGATGCCAAAATATTGCCCATGGCCATGCAGCAGGGCAGGGTGGGGGTCAGAGCAGGCCCCAGCAGTGGAAGTGGGAGGGGTTGCCACAGATCTGAGAGCCAGGGAGTAGATCCTCCACCTCTTGTCTGCCTCACCGGTGTGGGGGACAGCCTCTGGTGTTCTGGGCCTGGGCTGGTGGGTTGGGTCCTAGGGTTAGCTGGAGGGACAGTCACAACACCTCTGCTTGAAGCTGCTGAACAGCAATGTGGCCAATGACCTGATGCTCCTGGACTCACTGCTGGAGAGCCTGGCGGCGCGGCAGAAAGACACATGCGCCAGTGTGCGGAGGCTGGTGCTCCGTGGTCTGGCCAACCTGGCCTCTGGCAGCCCTGACAAGGTGGGGTGACCCTCCAGCCCCTCTGGGGCCCAGGCAGCGTGGGTGGGGGGCTGTGCATGAATGCCGCCCTGTCTGGTGGGGTGGCAGACGGTGACTCTGGGACCCAGGCTGAACATAGGGTATCCTCAGGTGCGGGCCCACGGCCCCCAGCTCCTCACAGCCATGATCGGCGGGCTGGATGACGGGGACAACCCCCACAGCCCAGTGGCCCTGGAAGCCATGGTGGGCCTGGCGCGGCTGCTGCACCTGATGGAGACCTGGGACCTGCGCTCGGGACTGCTGCACGTGGCCATCCGCATCCGGCCCTTCTTCGACAGCGTAGGCTGCACTGGGGACGGGACGGGACGGGGCGGGGTGGGAGAAGCGGGGCCCCAGCCCTTCCTGCCTTCTACTCTGAGCTTTAGCCCCAGCCCCATCCTGTTCCCCGTCATTCTCCCACCACTGCTAGGTGACCACAGAGAGCTCAGACCTGCATGGGGGCTGCTTTGCTGGGCCTGGCAGCCCCCACCTGTCAGACAGTATTTCCTGGCCTGCGTCAGGCGAGGGCACCATCAATGGTGGGGGGGATGGCTAGGACAGGCAGGCCCGCAGGGGCACAGCATGTGAGGGGATGCATGCTGCATGTCCGTCCCAGGAGAAGACGGAGTTCCGGACCGCATCCATCCGCCTCTTTGGGCACCTTAACAAGGTCTGCCACAAAGACTGTGAGGATATCTTCCTGGACCAGGTGATGGGCGGGCTGGCGCCCCTGCTGCTGCACCTGCAGGACCCTCAGGCCGCTGTGGCCAGCGTGAGTAGCCCGGGGGTGGGGGTGGGGTGGGTGGCCTCAACTGGATTCAGCCTCAGTGCTGCACCCCTCAGGCCTGCAGGTTCGCCCTGCTCATGTGTGGCCCCAACCTGGCGTGTGAGGAGCTCTCAGTTGCCTTCCAGAAGCACCTGCAGGAGGGCCGGGCCCTGCACTTCGGGGAGTTCCTCAACACCACCTGCAAGCACCTGGTGAGAGGCAGGGTGGGGCCAGGTGGACGAGGAGGGGCCAGGTGGGGTGGGGCCAGGGAGAGCTGACCAGGCCTCTCCCCAGATGCACCACTTCCCAGACCTGCTGGGCCGCCTGCTGAGCACCTGCCTGTTCTACTTCAAGAGCAGCTGGGAGGACGTCCGAGCCGCTGCCCCACTGTTCACCGGTGAGCACCAGCCCCCGCCCTGCCCCCATTCCGCCCGCAGCCCCGCCTGACACCCCCACTTCACAGGGTTCCTGGTGCTGCACGCCGAGCCCAGGCAGCAGCCACAGGTGGACCTGGACCAGCTCATTTCGGGTGAGTACCCCCTCCACAGGGCCCCTCTGACCCTGTAGGCACCCGCAGGGACTAAGTGATTTTCCTGGATTTCAGGATTTTTTTCCCTGTCACTGGTGACCTCATCGTCTCTAGTAATTCACGGAAACTTCTTAACTGTTCCAAAAGAGCTTAAAAAACACTAAAAAAGGAAAAACTATCTTTCCGTTGGCTCCTGAGCCCTCCCAGCAGAGGCTGTCAGGAGAGCGTGGCCCAGGAGCAGGCATAGGCGTGCAGAGGTCACAGCCCCCAGGCACAATGGCTGCAAGGCACTGCCCCAGGCAGCCCCTCCCTCTGCCCCCAGCACTCCAAATCCTGCTCAAGGACCCGGCCCCAGAGGTGCGGACGAGGGCTGCTGAGGCCCTGGGCCGCCTGGTGAAGCTCGCCTGAGGCTCCAGCCAGCACCCCCAGCAAGGAGCACCCACCCAGACCTGTGCCTGAGCTCCAAGACAGGGCCTCCTGAGGACCAGCCGCAGGGTCGGAGGGGCCTGGCCCCAGAACAGGCACCGCCAGGGACCAAACTCAAGCCGTCAGTGAGGGACGTGCCGGGGCCAGACAGGGTGTGGGAGAGACCATGTGCCCAATAAACTCATCTGCTCCCAGCAAATGACTGACAGGGTGCAATGCCACAGCCTCTTAGGGGATGGGCCAGAGGGTGCCCTGGGCTGGGTGTGTTCTCCCCACCGCTTTTGCAGAACTGAGTGGGGGGGCTCAGTGCTGTGGCGGGGGCAGCTTGGTCAGCAACCCCAATTCAAGAAGGTGGGAGCACCAGACAGCACAGGGAAAAGCCTCTATTGACTCCAGCACAACCGCCCCGGCCGCAGGGCAGGCCGCAGAGCTATGAGAAGAGGCGGATGGTCCCATCTGCCCCCGAGGAGAAGACCCAGGGCTGAGTGGGGTGGAAGATGACGTCCAGCACTCCCAGGTCTCGGGCCATCGTGTGTCCCTTCAGCACCTTGACAGGCACCAGCAGGGGGTTCTGCAGAAGGTCACTGTGGGGACAAGGATGACTCAGGACACAGCCAGACACCAATGCCCTGGGTAGGGGGCCAGGCAGGGCTGGCACTCACTTGTACACCATGCCATGACAGACGATGACGGTGCCGTCATCCGACCCGGATGCGAAGAGCGGGTACCGGGGGTGGAAGGCCACAGCTCGCAGAGCTTTCTTGTGGTGTCTGTGGGGAGGAGCCAGGTTGAAGGCAGGCCCGGGCTAGAGGGAGGGGCTCCACTGGCCTCCACCCCAGCTCTTCTCACCTCAGCACCCTGTATGGCCTGGTGGAAAGATCCAGGTCAAACCACACCAGCTTGCTGTCGTAGCTCCCACAGATGACGTTGTCACCTAGGGTCCGAGGCTGTGATGCAAGTGTCCCCACCCACCCCTCACCTGCCGGATGCAAGTGTCCCCACCCACCCCTCACCTGCCGGATGCAAGTGTCCCCACCCACCCCTCACCTGCCAGATGCAAGTGTCCCCACCCACCCCTCACCTGCCGGATGCAAGTGTCCCTACCCACCCCTCACCTGCTGGGTGCACAGCCAGGCTGGACACCCACTTGCAGTTGGGCATC
>CM052663.1:89407485-89481350 GCA_028533165.1 Leontopithecus rosalia
GCGACGGCTCAGCTGATGGATCAGCACCTGGGCATGGCCCTGGGTGGCCAGTACCACGGCCAGGTAGTCCCCACGTCCATGCCAGGTCACCTGCGTCACTGGCTGCAGGAGGGCAAGGCTGGCTGATTGGCTGAGCCGGGCCCCTCCCGTGAAGCCTCTCCCCCAACGCACCCCACACACCTTGCCATGGCAGATCCGCAGCCGCAGGCCCACTTGGCGCTCCTCCTCCGAGGCCTCTAGCCAGCGGGCGGGCTGCAAGGCGGGCTCCTCAGGCGGGATGAAGGCACTCAGCAGCTGATCCGTGCCGCCTGCCACCAGCCGGTCCCCCAGAGCCGGGTTCAGCAGTAGTACCGAGTCCTCCCTGTGGGCCAAGCCCAGACAGAGCCCCTCAGCACGGCGCCACCCCTGGCTCCCTTGTCCCCAGGGACCCCACTTACACAGCCACAGCCACCAGGCAGACAGTAGGGTTGGGGTTCCAGGCCACACTCCTCACCACGCCCCCCACAGGCACAGTCCTCACACAGCGGGCAGTGGCCACCTCCCAGAGCCGCAGGGAGCCATCATCAGAGCCTGGACACAGCAGGGAAGGCTCTCAGCACCTGCCCATCCCACCTGCCCCCAGCTCAAGGCTGCCCCCAGCTCAGACCTACCTGAAGCCAGCCACTGGCCCCCAGGAGAGACACTGAGGCAGCGGACAAGGTCACTGTGGCCCCTGTAGACCTGAGAAGGTGGCGGTGAGGAGCCAGGCACGGAGGGCACAACCCAGCCCCTAGTCTCCACTTAACAGGCAAGGAGCCAGGCACAAAGGGCACAACCCCAGCCCTCCAGTCTCCACTTACCAGGGCCTGGCACATGGGGAAGGGCTGCAGGTCCCTCGGCCGAGGCAGCTTGGGGATGAGGTCCTCGGGGTCTACGTTCACCTGGGGCAGGAGAGTGCCAGGTCAGCCTTGCCCCATGTGCTGCCCCCCTGGCGTGCCGCCCCCACTCACCCTCATCTTGCGCTGCCGAGGGCACAGGTAGAGGTCGAGGCAGCGCTCGAAGCGTTCCTGGATGAAGCGTCCGTAGGCAGGCACGGCCCGCAGGCTCGGGAACTTGCGTGGCAAAAAACTCAGCTTCCTCTCGCTCGGCTCCTGCTGTTCCCATGCTGTGCGCTGTGGAGGCCCGGGGGGACTCCGGTGAGGGGGGTCAGGGTGCAGCATGGGGGCAGGGCCCAAACCCCCACCGACGCAGGCCCACCTCCTCCTCGCCAAGCAGGTATTCGGGGGGTGGGTTGTACGACTCGGCATGGCCAGGCAAGGCCAGCTTGGGTGCAGGCACATGCATCTTGTGACGCCCCAACACGGCGTTGGGGTCCTCCTGAGCCCACAGGTCATAGAAGCTGGGGGTGGGGTCTCGGGGCCGGCGAGGCTGGATCCAGCCCATCTTAATGGCGTGCACCATGCGAGAGACCTGCATAGACAGGCGGGTCAGGACGGACAACACAGGGTGGGCAGCCCAGGCCAAGCCCCAGGGGCATGGGACGGCCCCACCTTCTCCTTCTCCACCAGGGAGGGGATGAAGCTGCGCTTGTCAGCTGGGCGGTTGGTCACCGGGTGGATCATGACGTCCCCACTGAAGAAATCGACAGCCGGCTGGGGAACAGATGTGGGCATGTGGGCCGGGGTGGCAGAGCCCCTGGTGGTGCCTTCAGAACCCCCCAGCCAGCCGCTGCCACCTACCTCATAGGGGTCGAAGCCTGTGTCCCCAAACTGGCCGCTCTGCAGCCGCCGCACCAGCGCCACCTGCTCGTCGGTCAACCTCAGGTCCCGCCCTGTCATTGGGTCCTGCACGGTGCGCCTGGAGACTGCCAGTCAGACCTGCCCCACCCCCCCAGGCCCACCCCGGCCACCGGCCCTGCCCCACCAGCCCTCACCAGTAGTCAGGGTTGTCCATCTTGTCCAGGAACTGATCCAGCTCATCCTGGGTCCTCAGGGGCTTGTAGATGCACCTGCCATCCAGGTCATAGCCCACATGGGGGAAGTCCTCATACCATTCCAGGGGCACGTTGCCCACCGTGTTCCGGATGTCCTGCAGCCAGTGGGGGCCACCATGTCAGCATTTGACCCTACAAGGCTTATCCCAGCATTGGGTCACCCAGGGGAGCAGGTGAGGAGGTTGCGGGGTGAGTGCAGGCCCGGCCTCAAGGGCCCTGAGGTCACTGGCCCCGACATACGCCCTTTCCCCAGCCCTGGGGTCTGACGTGGCACGGCGGCCACGCTGCCCCCACCCCCGCCCTTGGAGGCGCCGGAGCTGCACCTTCACATTTTCCACTGAAGTGGTGCCAACCCCAGAGCTCCCCCCTCGTTGGATTCCTTGGCCAGGGCTCTGGGCAGCCACAGACAGGGATGACCTCATCACCCTCGGGCTCCCTCCCCTGGCAGGGGCCTTAGGCAGAAGTGGGCAGCTGCAAGACAGGGACTCAGGGAAGACCCCAACTGACCCACTCCACAGAGAGACAGAAGCCAAGGCCTCTCCGTGGGAGCACCCCACTGTCTGCCCCCGGCCCCTCCCCAGGCAGAACAGCCACGTTCCTGGACGCAGATTCCTGGTTGCAGCCCCTGCCAGCCGCCACCCTCGCTCTTTCCAGCCTGGGGACTGCTGCCCAGGCGGCTGCTTCCTGCAACGGTAGCCACAGGGAGGGGCCCAGGCAAGACAGAGCACAGCTGGGAGCCTGCTGCCCCCCTGCCATAGGAGGGACCCCTTGGGCCCTGCCCCTCCCCAGAGGGCCACCCCCAGCACCTCCCCACACCCCTACCTTCCCTCTCCTCCCCATGGGAAAAGGGGGCCATCCCCAAACTGGGAAATGGGGGTATGTGTATGTCTCCTGAGGGGCCTCGTGGCCCTGGAGAGGAACAGGAGAAAGGTGGGGGAGATGAGAAACAGACCCACAGGGAGAGGGGTCCACACGGCACAGGAATAGGGGGCCTGGTCAGGGCCTGGCAGGAGGAACAGTCCGTGCCAAGCCTGGAGGTGCAGGTGCAGGACAGATAGGCAGGGACTGAGCTCTAGGCCCTTGAATACTCGTCTGTGCCCGCCCCCTGCACACACAGCCTGGCACAGACAGGACCTGGCGCACATGGAGTCAGAGACAGACAGGGTGCGGTCAGGCAGCGGGGCCAGGGCGGCTGGGTTAACACGGTTGTGCCACGGGAGAAAGTGGAGCGGTGGGTCCCGCTGACCTCCTTCCCGTCTCCAGGGGAGGGGAGACACTGCAGTCTTGGGGCCCTGAGTCACTATGGCCTACAGGCCTCCCGCTTCCTCCGCATCCCCAGAGACAGAATGATGCTCCAAAGACCCGTACCCCGCCCCCACAAGTGTGGCCACAGAAGGCCCAGGGACTCGACGGGCAGCTCAAGGAGCCTCCGGGCCAGGAGGGGCGGGGCGTGCACGGGGGCGGGGCCGGGCCGCCGCTATAAAGCCGCGGCTCAGGGCCCCGCTCCAGCCCGGGACGCACATGTGCGCGCGGCGCCCGGCAGCTGCCACCGCGGGGCGCAGCCGAGACCCCGCGCCTTGCCTCGGCCGCGGGTGGCCCGCGAGGCCCGCGGCGGCCGCAGGAGGCGGCATGAGCAGCGTGCGACAGAGCTGACGCCGCGCCCCCGCTGGCCCCATGTCCTTCGCCACGCTGCGCCCGGCGCCGCCGGGTCGCTACCTGTACCCCGAGGTGAGCCCGCTGTCGGAGGATGAGGACCGCGGCAGCGAGAGCTCCGGCTCCGACGAGAAACCCTGTCGCGTGCACGCGGCGCGCTGCGGCCTCCAGGGCGCCCGGCGGAGGTCTGGGGGCCGGCGAGCCGGGGGCGGGGGGTCGGGGGGCCGGCCGGGCCGTGAGCCCCGGCAGCGGCACACGGCGAACGCGCGCGAGCGGGACCGCACCAACAGCGTGAACACGGCCTTCACGGCGCTGCGCACGCTGATCCCCACCGAGCCCGCCGACCGCAAGCTCTCGAAGATCGAGACACTGCGCCTGGCCTCCAGCTACATCTCGCACCTGGGCAACGTGCTGCTGGCGGGCGAGGCCTGCGGAGACGGACAGCCGTGCCACTCGGGTCCGGCCTTCTTCCACGCAGCGCGCGCGGGCAGCCCCCCGCCACCGCCACCGCCACCTCCCGCCCGCGACGGCGAGAACGCCCAGCCCAAACAGATCTGCACCTTCTGCCTCAGCAACCAGAGAAAGTTGGTGAGCACGGGCCGTGGGGCACCGAGGGGGCCTCCAGTGCACCCGTCAGCCCACACCTGCCAGGCAGAGGAGGGGAGGCCACGCAGGCAGGGCTCCCCAACAGGGCACAGGCAGGCACACCTGTAACACAGGCCTGCCGGGGGCTGGGCCTTCTCCTTGGGCTCCTCCTCTCCAGGAGTCCCTAGGACACCTGGCTCCCAGTGGAGTGCGGAGTCCCTCCCAGGGAGCTGCAAGAGGGGCGAGGGCTAGGGAAGGCCAGAGGGGGCCCTACGCAGTGCGGGGAGGCTGGGGAGCTGGACCAGGCCGCTGCAAGCTGCCCTATTCAGCAAGTTGAAAGGTGGAGTGAAAACAGCCGAGTTCATAAGTAAGATGCTGCTTCAAGCCCACCCACCCTGCCTCTGGCAAGGGGCAGCAAGAGAGTTGGGACCCCGGGATCCTCACAGCCCCAGCGGCCCACCACCAGCCTAGGCCATCTTGGGCACCTGCTGTCCACCCCCCGCCCAGGCTGCACAGCAAGACGCCAGGCCCTGTAGAGCTGCCGGAGACATGGACCATGGGACATGAAGGCAGAGGCTGGCAGGAGATGTGGGGGCCGGGGAGGTGAGGGCTCCTGCAGGAGACGCTGGCCAGCTGTGATTTACAGCTCCTGCTGTGCTTGGTGGCACCGGAAAAGCAGGGTGAGCAGGGAGAAAATACGGCACGGCTTTTCCCAATCCCCATTTCCTCTCCAGACAGCACGCGCGAGCTCCTGGGGCCTGAACATCTGGGAAATTTAATTTTACAATTTCGGCTGTGCAGCAGTGTGCTCCCCTCCCCAAAACGCTTGGGGGAAGCTGGGGAGAGCTGGGAAGGAGGTGCCTCAGCACTGGCCACCTGAGACTGCACCCAGCAGGGAGGCCAGAGAGGCGCAGACTGGCGCTGGGCTGTGCCGGGCCCTGACACCCCTCCCTCCCCTCTGCAGAGCAAGGACCGCGACAGAAAGACAGCGATTCGCAGTTAGGAGGTGGTCAGCAGCAGCCAGGAGGCAGACGCTACTGGGGGAGGTGGACGCCCTGGGTGACCACAGACAGCCCCACCTCGGACCTGAGCTGGGCAAGGTCCGCCGTGAGCACGCCCCCAAGGCCAGCCCGGCCCTGGCTGCGAGCGGGGCCGAAGGACAGACGGACGTAAGGACAGGCACCGGCAGCGGGACTCTGTGCTGGCCCCAGCACCTGCCCAGGCCCACTGGAACTTTCTGCGCTGGCTTCGGGCCTGGGTTTTCTTCTGACCACTGTGTGTGGGCATCTTGTGTTTTTGATATGATAATATAAAGTCTGAAAATTTTTGTATAATTAAAAACAAAACAGTATCTTCCAAATACGGAGACCAACTGTCCTCTTGAAAATTTCAGAACGCGCCCCCAGCCCGAGCCTCCATTCCCAACCCTGGTGGTCCCATCCTCCTTGGGCCAAGCATCCGCAGCTCCCTGGGAAGCCCTCACTTTCCAGGGTTCAGGGCCATCCCTCCCTGGGCTGAGGCGGTGAGGACAGGCTTAGCTCACCCACAGAGGCCTCTATCGGAAAGCTGTGGAGTGGGGAACGAGGGAGCCATGCCAGGGGAGAGGGTGGGGGAGGAGCTGTGTGGCAGAAGGTGGGAAAATGAGGAAGGACAGGGCCCCTGACACAAGGCAGGGACGGGGGCAGCAGCCGGGCAGGGGTGCCCCACTCTGGGGCCTGCCAGGCACTCAGGGGACAGGAGAGTGAGGAGGGTGCCACATCTTGCCTCGGAGTGCCAAGGAGTGGCCACAAGGATTGGAGCAAGCTGTGCTGCCCAGCAGAGGGGGTGGGTGCCCTGCCTCCACGAGCCTGGACTGGAGGGACGGACGTCTTCTCCGTCTGCACCCGGGCCACTTGGACCCTGGAAGCACTGCCCACATGGGAAGGAGGACCCCCGGCCACCCTCCTCCCACCACCAGGCGCCACCCAGCCGGCTCCCTGAAGACCCCGCCCACCACAGGAGGTGGGTTTAGCCCCCACAGCAGTCTGCACACAGCTGGCCAGTCATTAAAACCCTGCAGGTGACAATTACCATTTAGTGGTGTGAGCTCAGTGGGCACAAAGAGAAGAAAGGCGGGCGGTGCCCCCCAACCCTGCCGGGCCACAGCCTGACTTCCGGCTGGGTGGACAATGGCTGACAGTGCCAGATGCGGGCGTCGGGGCAGCGGCCGGCCCCAGTTCCCCCCTCAGCACAGGCACGGATGCGCCCCTGGAGGGGAGACCAGGTGCTGTGGCCCACGTGGGCATCGGTGCAGGGCTGGGCCAGGACTGCCCCTCCTCTGCAAAGACAGGCTCCAGGGAACCACTGAGCAGGAAGCAGTGGTGTAATTTTGGAGGAAATTCTCAAAGCCAGAGCCATTAAGGGCTAGAGGGGGGCTGTGTCCAATCTGATAGAAATATAACAGGATAAAAAGTCACAACGGCAGGTTTCGTTCAGAGAGAAACCCAACCCCAAATTTCCTTTCCCTAATCCTGCAGGAGCCTACAGCTGGCCAGAGGGAGGGGAGGAGAGGACAAGCTCAGTCACTGCAAAAGCCCCCGCCCGCCGGGAAGCCAGGCCCCGGGGGACATGGGGGTGCAGCTAGGGGCTGAGGCACCCCCCTCCCCTTCTCGGGTGCTCTCCTCACAACCACGCCCACCACCCTCCCAGGCGCCAAGGCGCCAGTGAGAAGTGGGGTGGGTGGACCCAGGAGTAAGGCTAGGCTGGGCACTCTACACAGCACCCGAAGGCCCACGGCCCCTACGCTGGCCCTTCCTCCATGGGCACTGGGTGTAGTTCCATAGGGAGGGTCTGTGGCCCACCTGCCCTTCACCTCCAGGCCCCCCATTTCCAGACCTGGGCCTGGTGGGGGTTGCAAACCTCCACATGATCCCCCACTTCAATGGCCAGTCAGCGTCCAGGACAAATCTGAGGAGCGGGCACTTGGAAGATACTGAGTCCCCAGGGCAGGGACACCAGAGGCTGCTGGCCTGAGCAGGCAGGTGCAGGACCTCGGTGGCCGGCACCAATGGGCACCCCGAGGCCAGGGCCCAGTGCCGGAGGGGATGCCAGCATTGAGCTCAGAGCGGGAACGCCGGAGGGCAGACTGGAGCAGGTGGAAAGGTACCGGCTGAGCTGGGGGGTCTGGGCAAGGTCAAGAGGGACTGCAAGGGAAAGGGAGGTCAGAGTCCCCAGTATTGGGGCCAGAATTTGGGGTATCTAATGAGGCCAGAAGAAAGGGCATTGACCCAGAGGACTCGGAGCTGAAGGGATCCCCAGGGCCCCCGCTGGTTGGGGTGCAGCACTCACAGCCAAGCCCTCTGCTGCAGGCCTGACTCCGACCGCGGCTGCAGCTTGGCCAGCCTCAGGCCTGGGCAGCCAGCCCAGCCGCTCCCTGAGCTGCACCGGTAGCAGCGGCCGAGGGCCTGGCCCGCCAGCCAGCAAGAGGGGAGGGGTGGGGGAGAAACACTCCGTCACCCTCCACTGCTCCAGAAATTCAAACCAGACCGGGGGTGGCGTGGGCTGACCCCAGGCCTGTGGCAGCCCACCAGAATCCCCTCTCGGCCTCCGGGCAGAGGAGTGGCAGGTGCTCCCTGCCCACCACAGCCCCTGGCTCCCTTCCCGGTGTGCTGGCCTCACCTCCACAGAGACCCAGGGCTCCCTCTGCCTGTGCCCCACAGAGGCAGCTGGGACGGAAGGGGGCCCAGCCTGTACCCTGGGCCAGCGGCCGCCCCTGTGAGCCGAGCTGGGCTGGAAATGCTCTGCTGGGCCTCAGCTGTCAGCTCCTGTCCCCGGCCTGGGGAACGAGCTGCTGGCGGCACACATGATTCATCACCGGCTGCCTGCGCCCACCGCCAGCCGCCCCGCCCTGCACAGCACCTGCGGGCGCCAGGAAACACATGTGACCCCTCTGGGTCAGGCCCCGCACGAGACCCGGGCCAGCCGGGGGCACACACAGACCCAGCGTCAGTGCTCTCCCGGGGGCTGCCCAGCCCCAAGGACAGGCCCCCAGCCCAGACTGCACCGGACACAGGCCACAACTGGCTGATGTGTCGGCTGGGATTTTTCCGCTCTCGATGAGCCCCCTTCCCTCCCCCTCCCCAAAGTGGCTGCAGCTGTCAGGACCACAGATTGGAACTGCAGGTATGGGGCTGGCCCGCTGCCCGCCTCCTCCCGTGTCTGTCTGCGAGAGAGGAAGCCGGCCCACCTCTGGAATCCTTCACTCTCTCCTCGTTCCGCCTCTCCCACCTGTCCCCGGGGAGCGTGGGGTCAGCCGCCCTCGCTCCGTCTCTCTCTTCCCCAGCCCCTCTCCGATTACAATGCGGGTAGTGTTCAGCGTTCTTGCCGCTGCCCTGCACGCAACGCCCGCCTGTCTCGGAGCGACACACAGCCTTCCTGTGCGACGTGAGGCCTCCTCCTCCTCCACCTCCTTCTCCTCCTCTTCCTCAGGGCTCTATCTGTCAAAGTACTCAGGGCAAGGCCAGGGCAGGAGGCTCACCTGCTGCATCTCACCCGACTGAAGGATCCAGTGGGTTGCTGGGCCCTGGAGCCCGGGCCAGAGGGGAGAAAGCAAGCCAGGTCCCGTTTGGCCTCCTCCCCAAAGTCCAAACCAGTTGAGCAGACCCCAGCCCAAGGTGGGGGCCCAGGCCGGAGGAGCCACCAGCCCAGACACCCTCACCTCCAGCCCTGCTCACATCTATGCGTCTGCCCTTCCAGAGGCTATGCGCCCAGAGCTCAGCTCCTCCCTGCACCTCCACAGCTGGGAGGGCAGCACGTCAGCCCCTTGGAGTCTGCAGGCTGGAGACAGGGCACTACGGGCCCAGAGGTTCCTGTAGACCCTGGCCTGCCTCAGTCTCTGGTGGGGCTGGCCCAGGGACAATGGCTGTCTGACCCCTGCAGAGCACCCCAATGCCTGGCAGCTGGTAAGCAGGGCCTCTCAGAAACTCCTGCAGGATGCTGGGAGTGGGGCATAGGCTGGGGCACGGCACCCCACACCTAGTGCCCGCCCCTTCTCAGCCTGCTCTGAGCCCCACGACTCAGTGCAGCTTCTAGGTAGGGTGGGGACAGGGCTCCAGAACCCTACACCCGATCAGCCCCCAACTCCACACACCTCCAACATCTCAACGTGGAAACTTTCCCCTCAGTCCCAAGCCCCACACACACACACACACCTGTGACTCCCATCCCCAGCGGAACCACCCTGGCCTTGGGACACACGCCCAGACCCAGCCCTCTGCAGCCGGCCTCCCCAGAAGGCCCAGAAGGCCCAGAGCCTGCAGCCGCCAGCACCCGCCCAGCAGCCCTCACCAACCACCCGACAGGCCTTGCCCTCCAACAGCTTCCCCAGCTCAGCTTCACCGGCCGCTCTGGCAGCCCCAGGGCAAAGCCTCTGCTCAAGAGCCCTGTGGAGCATGCCCACCCCCTACCCGGGTTTCTGCTGCCAAGGAGCCTGGCCCCGAGTGGCGCAGCAGGCCAGGGCCTCCACCACCCTTGCAGCACACAAGCAGGAGGCCACGCCCACCTGCCAGCCGCTGCCCGGCCTGGCTTCATCTGAGAGCCCAGGGTGCCCCCATGAGGGCCTGGCTTCCCCTGCCCCTCCTCACTGAGCCCAGGGGACTCTCCCAAACAGAAAAACAGTGCGGCAGGCCAGGCCTAGGTGGGCCTCTCTGGCCAAGGGGCAGCAGCAGTCACGCCACACACACCCACCCACGGCCAGGCCAGCAGGGTGCACCCGTGCCCCTCCTCAGTGGGAAGGGACCAGACCCGAGGGCCAGCCCCAGCCCAGCCAGCAGCCCCCTCCGAGGGAGGCATACAGGCGGCCTTGGGGGTGGATGGCCGCCAGGGAGATCAGGGCGGTCTGCAGACCCGGGCGCCCTCCACAAGCAGCGTGAGGAGGGCCGTTTGCTTGCCGGGAAACCTGAGCTGAGGCCGCGCTGCCAGCAGCGACGCCTGAGTATGCGCGGGGCCAGGAAGAGGGGGCGGGGACGGCCCAGAGGAGTGGGAGGCCGCCAGCGCTGAAGGCAGCTGCCGGTTCAGTAGCTGGGAGAGGCCATTAACGGCGCTTGGCGCGAGAGCAGAGGGGACCACGGGCTCTGGATGCAGGCAGGCCAGGCCGCATCCCTGCGGGAACCCGACTCAGCCCAGGCAGGGGCAGGGGCACCGGGGAGCCGCCAGGGCTGCGCCTCAGCCCCAGCCTCCAGAGCCCCAGGAGGCCTTGCAAGGGATGGCCCCAGCCCAGTACCCTGGGACACGAGAAAGGGATAGCAGAGGGCAGCTCCTCCGGCCAGAGTTCACAGCCACCCTGACCCCTGGCCTGCAGCACTTTCCCGACAAACACTGCCGCAGGCTGGGCAGGCAGGGGAGGGTGGGTGGCTGCATCCTCTGCATGACAGCTGCCCAGCCTCAGTTTCTCCCACACACTCAAATCAAATCGGAGTGGCTGCTTCTGCAAAGGCTGAGCAGCCCCCTCGCCCCGCCCCTCCACCCCGGCCCACCTCCCCGGGGGTCCCAGCAGCTGGATGAGATCACGTCTGTGAAGCTCCAGGCGCGGTGGGAGAGGGGTGAGGTGGCCATGCGGGGGCGGGGCAGCCTGAGGCTCAGCCGGCTCCTGGGGGCCCCCCACTGCCGGCGGCAGGACCCCAGCCAGGCCCAGCGCCTCCTCCTGGGGCTCCGCCCGCCTCCCTCCCCCTGCTGGCTGCTGCCTGCACATCTGGGGGAAGGGACCAAGGAGCCGTGAGGGGCTGCTCAGGTCTTCCAAAGTCAGCGTCCGGCAGGGCTTCCCTGACACAGTGACAGGCCCAGAAGCTCCAGTGTCATCCCAGTCCAAACCTGGGTCCAGACCCAGGAAGGGCAGGGAAGTAGCCAAGGAGAAGGGGAGGCAAGCGGGCAGGGGCGGCGAGGAGGAACTCCCACCAGCAGGAGCTCGGCCCGGCCGTCTCAGCACTGCAGCCACCGCCACCCTTGATCCCCAGCCGAGACGGCCACTCGCAGGATCCACACCCCAGCAGCACCCTCCCTGTCCTGCTGCCAGCCCTGGAGGGCCCTGACAGTGAGGTCGGTCCAGGGACCTCTCCAGCCACCTCACTCAGTGCCAAGGAAGACCAGAGTCCGGGTGCCACGGCCACCTTCAAGGACACGGGGCTGCCCAACGGGCCCTGCTCTCCACCCCTCTCATCAGAGCGCGGCAGGCTCAGCATCTCCTACCTCCCAAGCCCCACATCACTCCCCTAGGGCCAAGGAAATGGAGGCCCAGGCAGATTCGGACTTCTCTGGAAGGGAGGCATCTGTACTGGCCTGGCCTGGCTCCTGAAAGCTGAGCTCTGCCGCCCCCTCGAGCCGCTGGCCGGCTGTGCTGGCAGGAGCGCCAGCGGCATCCCGGCTCCCTTGCTGTCACTCAGACCAGCATATGGGATAGTCATCACCGGAGGAAGCAGCCCCCACAGCCCTGGCCGGCTTCCTCCCGGCACGACAGGGGGCTGCCCACCCGGCAGGCAGCAGTGGCACTGCACAGGCCCCGGCGAGGCACCCCCGGGCAGCAGGGGCCGCAGGCCCTGCTGAGGCCCCTCCCCCGGCCTCTGCACTCCATTTACAATCATCATCGATTTCTCCAAATACCAAATATAAAAAAGTAGCCGACAGGATGTGGCTGCCGACAGCCAGAGCCCCTGGGAGGGGGAGGGGAGACAGGCAGGGAGCGCACGGCGTGGTCCCCCCTCTCTGAGTGAGCCCGCTGCTCCGGCCAGGAAACCAATTTATTTTGTTTTGTCTCTGTTCTCTGAATGCGCAGCAGAGACCGGATCGGGCGGGCAGCCAAGACTCCTGCAGCCACAGCCAAGAGAGCCGAAGGATGGGGGAGGAACCTGGGTGGGGGGGACGCGTGTCTCCCCAAGGTCCCCGGGGACAGCCCCTGACAGGCAGGCGGGAAGAGCTCCTTCGGGAAGACCCTACGCCAAAGCTTCCTCCTTCCCCTGCAGCCCCCCAGGGCCCGAAGGGGGCTCCACCTCACACCCAGGAGCTCCACTGGGACCACAGCCCTGCCTGGGGTCAGGCCACACTGAGGGCAGTGCCTCTGACCCCAGAGATCCTCAGAGCATCCAGCCCCTCCCAAATGAGGGCAGCCCCCACGAAGCCAAATCTGCTCCTGGACACAGCCCGTCCCAGCCTCTCCATGCCAGTGGAGCCAGACCAGCAGCAAACTCCTAACAAGAAACAGCCAGCCTCCTGCCCCTCCTGAGAGATGCTCCCGGGACTCAGAGGCCCAAAGGCAACAGCCCCAGCCCCTGTCAGCTACCATGGGGGTGGGGGGAACTCCAGGGGAAGGGAAGAGCCACCACTGCCCAGAACACTGGGAGGTGGCCCAGCCCTGTCCTGCCAGAGGCCAACCTGTGGCCCACCCCACAGCAGGCACGACCGGGGTGCCACCCATGCCCATCGCCCCGACCCAGACCATGCATGCTGCCCCCAGGGAGCCCACAGCCACGCTGCAGATGCCACAGGAGCCCCGGGGCCTGTCCACAGGCCAGGACCGACATGGGGCATGGAGCCACACCCAGCTCCTTCCCTTTCGCAGGTGATGGTGACCACAAACACTGGAGGCATGTGTCCCAGACCCCAGAATTGCTCTTCCAGACAGGGAGCAGGACCCCGAGCCAGAACGCCCACTCAGGCCTCGGCAGTCTCACTGCCGCCAAGACGCCTCTGCCCCTGCCAATGTGGCCCACCTGCGGGCAGGCCCCAGCACCCCCAGGTCAACCCTGGCCCCGAGGCCCCACACCTGCTGGGCTATAATGGAAGCTGCCCCCCCGCCAGTGGGAAAGAAGCCCCAGCCCACCTCCTCATCAGAGCTGTCCTCAGCATACTCATCTGCGGTCTGGACATTAGCCATCTCCATCCTGAGGCAAGCGGTGTCAGCCTGCAGAGAGAGGGGGAGAGTGGTTACCTCAGGGAATAGAAGGTATCCTTTGACCTTGGGGAGACCCCAGACCCAAGCACCCCATCACCCCCAAGTCTCTGAGCAGCTCCAGTCTGGCCCAGGCCACAGCACAAGGCCAAGAACATCCAGCTCAAAGGGAGCCTCTGGGGGCTGTGGCTGGCACCCGGCACCCCTGGCACCACAGGTCCTGCCCACGGTCCTGTCCTCTGCAAGGCTGGGCTGCAGCCTCCCCAGACCTCTGTCCCTGGGCCGACACGGGTGTCAGGCTGGACACAGGGCCACTGGGGAAGTTAAGAGCAAAGTCCCCAGCTGAGAACTAAGACCACCCCCCACCCACCACCAACCACCCCATACACCCGTCCATGTCAAAGCTGCAGGATTCCTCCCAAAGGCCCCACCTGGGACCTGGGGCAACATGGTGGGGGTAGGAGCAGACACAGGCATCACAGCAGCATCACCAGGTACAATGCTCTTGAAGGGGTCGGGGCACACATTGTCCCGGGAGCCACATCCAGCCCGGTCCAGCCAGCAGAGGGCCCAAACACTCAGGATGCCTGCAGCCCCCAGCATTCCCCCACTCCCCATGTCCACAGCCCAGGCCAACCCCATCCCACCAGGTCACAGAGTGGGCGCCACTGAGAATTCACATCCCAACCCCTGGAAAACAGATTCTGCCCTTGACTGGGGAGGTGAGGATGGCTCCAACCAGATCGGGTTTACTGGCGGAACCAGGACTGATGGGGAAAACAGGCGCACCTCTCACCCTTGGGGGCAGTAAAGTGCTCGGGCGCAGGAACCCCAGAGTGAGGGCGGGCGTGCCCCACCCCCGCCCCAAGCCCCTCTTCCCTCCTGCCCAGGCAGGAGCCAAAGGCCTGCGGAGCCAAGCTCCTCCTCTGCCTGTTTTTCCCTTCAATATAAAGAGAGATGGGAGACTAAGTTTTTTTCCAGGCCAGGAACAAGGAAGGATTCAGTTTCCACATCTCCCACCACCGCTGACAGTGGCCTGGGGCACCCAGTGACCCTGAGCCCTTGCCCCCGCCCAGGGCACACAAACCCCCACAGCTACAGCAGACACGCCAACCCTGGCCCCAAGCCCCAGACCTGCACGAGGGCAGTTCCACACCCAGCTGTGGCCAACCACCCCGCCCCGCCTCTGCTGCACGGGTCTCCACAGTGGACCAGGCTGAAGGACCCTCGGAGTCTCAGTCTCAGTGCTGCTCGTGGGCCAGTCCCAGGGTCCTGGCAGTTGACGACAGATTTGCACCCAGAGCTCTGTGCCCAGTGGCCCCTGTGCTAGACATGGACAGACCACTGCACAGGCAGGCCCTGGGCAAGGGACAGAGTTACCCTTCAGAGGTGCTGGGTTCCCAGGGGCACAGCATCCCCATGGGATAGCTGCAGGGCACACAGAGTCCACCAGGGGGCGGCAGCACCCAGCCGGGCCCAGAGGTGCAGGCAGGGGCAGTGCGGGCAGGGGTGTCCTCTGCTGGGAACTGCCTGACCTAGAAGGCCCCTTCAGATTCTGAAGACAGATGCTGTGGGCATTGGAAATACATATATATATTTTGTTGGTTTGGTTTGGTTTGGTTTTTACCAAGCGCAGTGGCTCAGAGCTGTAATCCCCACTCTGCAGGAGGCCAAGGCGGGCGGATCACCTGAGGTCGGGAGTTTGAGACCAGCCTGACCAACATGGAGAAACCCCATCTCTACTAAAAATACAAAATTAGCTGGGTGTGGTGGTGCGCGCCTGTAATCCCAGCTACTCACGAGGCTGAGGCAGGAGAATTGCTTGAACCCGGGAGGCAGAGGTTGCAGTGAGCTGAGATTGAGCCACTGCACTCCAGCCTGGGCAACAAGAGCAAAACTTTGTCTCAAAAATAAAAATCAAATTTTAAAATCAGAAGAAAAGGCCACTAAAACCCTAATGAGGCTGGGCACAGTGCTCAAGCCTGTAATCCCAACACTTTGGGGAAGCCGAGGCAGGCAGATCAAAGTCAGGAGATTGAGACCATCCTGGCTAACAAGGTGAAACCCTGTCTCTACTAAAAATATTTTTTAAAAAATTAGCCAGGCATGGTGGTGGGCACCTGCAATCCCAGCTACTGGGTAGGCTGAAGCAGGAGAATCACTTGAACCTGGGAGGCAGAGGTTGCAGTGAGCCAAGATTGTGCCACTGCCCTCCAGCCTGGGTGACAGTGCGATTCCATCTCAAAGAAAAAAAAACCTCTAATGATACAGACAACAGAACACAGACCCACGCCACACTCTGGACTCCTGGGGACAGGACCCCTCCCATGACGACCATGGCTGGAGTCTGCCCAGATCCTCCAGGACCCCAGCACCACCTGCAGGAGTCCCGGCACGCCCTGACTGAGGATCCCCGCCGCCAGTGGTGGGACATGAGGGAAGGGTCCACAGGCAGGGATCCCTGAGGAGGGGCAGGCCTGACGGAGCCCGAGAGTCATGTGAAGATGAAGGAAATGTGGAGAGAGGGCGGGCGAGCGCCACTGGGCAGCGGCAGGTGGGGCTGAAGGACCAACGGGTGGGCAGGGAGCCGCTGAGGGGAAGCGCGAGGACACGGTGTAAGAACATGGCAGGACCGCAGAGGGCAGTGCCACTGGAGCACAGGGAAGGCAGCTGCAGTCCCTGAGCCCTGTGTGGCCTCTGCCCAGCCCCAGGGCTAGAATGCCACCGTGAGAACCCAAGGTAGAAACCCAGGGCGGGCTCAGCCAGCCAGAAACGGCATCCAAGCACATGGCCCCTACTGTGAATACAGCGGAGCTTCCTTGCCCAGCATCAGGTCAGCCAGGCCACGCCCCACTGCCACCAACCAGGCATGTGACAAAGACTTTGCCCTCACCTCCTGGAAGAGAAGAGAGAACTGCCAGGGCCTGGGTCGGTGGGAAGGAAACTGCCCCCAAGGCTACCTTCCCTATGAGTCTGCATCAGGACTGCCCACAGGAGGATTCTTCTGGGGAGGGACAATACTAAGGAAGCAATCCCACCTTGCCCAGAGACCAGAGCCAGTGTCACCAGCAGGGCGCCAAGGAGGCCAAGAGAACCAGTGCTGCACCAGAGGTCCCACACCTGGCACCTCGGCGTTGCCAAGGCTCCCCGAGGCCCTGGTCACATGAGCTGCAGGGTGTCCGGCAGAGAGACGGGCTGGCATCCAAGAGCTCTGTGTGACAGCAATGACTCATAAACCGGTACCTAGAAAACCCACATTTTGTTTTAAAGAAAGCACAACAGGCCGGGCGCGGTGGCTCAAGCCTGTAATCCCAGCACTTCAGGAGGCCGAGGCGGGTGGATCACGAGGTCAAGAGATTGACACCATCCTGGTCAACAAGGTGAAACCCCGTCTCTACTAAAAATACAAAATAATTAGCTGGGCGTGGTGGCGCGTGCCTGTAATCCCAGCTACTCGGGAGGCTGAGGCAGGAGAATTGCCTGAACCCAGGAGGCGGAGGTTGTGGTGAGCCGAGATCGTGCCATTGCACTCCAGCCCAGGTAACTAGAGCAAAACTCCATCTCAAAAGAATTAAAAAAAAGAAAGCACATCAGCAGGGACTGAAAAGCCCAGGGAAAATACAAGCCGAAAAATATCGCTTTTTTTCTCAGGGAAAAGGGAGGTAACTTGGAGGAGCCCAAGAATGGCAGGGTCATTCCCAGGGATAAATGCCAACCCTGCATGAGCCACTGGCCATGTGTGCCACCACCACAGACCCCATGACCACCAGCCCCCACGCCTGCCACGGCCCCGGTAAGACCCCCACGACAGACCACCACGGGTCACAACCACCACAGGCCACGACCACCACAGGCCTCAAGACCACTACAGGCCATGACCACCACAGGCCACAACCACCATGGGCCACAAGACCAACACAGGCCACGACCACCATGGGCCTCAAGACCACCACAGGCCATGACCACCACAGGCCACTATCACCATGGGCCTCAAGACCACCACTGGCCACGACCACCACAGGCCACGACCACCATGGGCCTCAAGACCACCACAGGCCATGACCACCACAGGCCACGGCCACCATGGGCCTCAAGACCACCACTGGCCATGACCACCACAGGCCACGGCCACCATGGGCCTCAAGACCACCACTGGCCACGACCACCACAGGCCACGGCCACCATGGGCCTCAAGACCACCACTGGCCAGGTGCCCAGCCACCGAAGGACTACCACAGACCAGAGACCACAGTACAGCATTGTGACTTGGTGCCCCACTGCACATAGCTGGGCAGAGAGGAGACCGAAGACTCCAGTCTGCCGGGCCTGGTTTAGATGAGACCCTGGCAGTGGAACGATTTCTGAGGAGCCTTGGGGGAAGAGTATTTGGCAAGGGTGAGGGTGACTGTGGCCATTTTAAAACACAGCCACAAATCTTTAATTTTCGTCCCATCAAGACGTGGAGTCTGTCCCCCCGCCTCAAATCTGGGTGGGCTTACGGCTGCTTTACCCACCCACGGGAGGCAGCCCACATTGACACCACAGGATTGTGGGCTGAGCTCATGAGGGCCGTGTAGCTCTGCCCGGCACAGGAGATAGTGTCGTTGCAGCCCTGAACCCTGGGAGGGAGAAGAGCTGAACAGGGGTGCCCTTCGTGAACATGGCCCTCAGGGACGGTTTGGACGCAGAAGAGGCCCAGCTGTGCTCACCTGAGATCCTCACCCAGACGCAGAGCACGGGATGTGAGCCGAGTGTCACTCCTCCTCAAGTGGAATGTAGCAGAACCCTCTGAGACTCCCCTGCCGCTCAGCGTGACACTACACTAGGGGAGTACTGACCCTACTGCTTTCAGCCTGAACTCTGACCCTTCAAATCCAGAATGCTATAAAATGTCTGTTTGATGCGCAAACTGCCAGGGCGGGGGGCAGAGCAGCTGCTGACTCCCCCATGGGGGCCAAGAAACTCGGAGCAGGCGGTCTGTAAGAGAACCCAAAGCAAGGGCATGGGCGGAGGCAAGAGGGGAACTCGCCACCAGCCCTGGCCCCTGGTCCCATCCCCAGCTCTGTGGTCCACACCCAGACAAATTCGCCCGAGGTGTGTCCCACTAACCAACGGGTGAGAATCTGGGCAACCCCTTCCCAGACCCCACAGAGAGCAGCTCCAGACCATTCTCCACCAGACAGCAATAGCACCCAGACCCCAGAACCACAGCAACACGGCAGCCCGGGCCAGGTTTCCCAGGACTGCAGCAACATACCCTGTGGCTGCCATTCCCAGAGCTACGCAGAGACCCTGACGGGGTCCCCTGCCCAACAGTCTGAACTCTCAGCACAGGCAGCACTCCCTTAAATTATCCGGGAAGGCCAGGCGCAGTGGCTCACACCTGTCATCCTGGCACTTTGGGAGGCCGAGGTAGGCGGATCAGTCGAGGTCAGGCGTTCGAGACCAGCCTGGCCAACATGGCAAAAGCCCATCTCTACTAAAAATACAAAAAAATTAGCTGGGCGTGGTGGCGCACACCTGTAACCCCAGCAGGAGGCCGAGGCAGAAAAATTGCTTGAATCCAGGTGGAGACTGCAGTGAGCCATGATGAGGCTGTACTGCACTCCAGCCTGGGCGACAGACAGCCTCGTCCCAAAATCACGGAATACTAGGTCTTTTCTTGCTTTTTTTTTTTTTTTCCAAGACGGAGTCTCACTCTGCCACCCAGGCTGGAGTGCAGTGGAGTGATTTCGACTCACTGCAGCCTCCGCCTCCCAGGCTCACGCAATTCACACGGGGTTTCACCACGTTGGCCAGGCTGGTGTCAAACTCCTCAAGCGATCCGCCCGCCTCTGCCTCCCAAAGTGCTGGGATTCCAGGTTTGGGTAACAATACCAACGTTTCTCGAATTCTTGACTGTGGTAAGCAGATTAAACTGATACAACAGAAACTTCTGCACAAAAGAATAAAAAGAGAAAACTCACATAAATACAAAGACAAAGTAGGCCGGACCCGGAGGCTCACTCCCCCAGCACTTTGGGAGGCCCAGGCGGGTGGATTGCCTGAGCTCAGGAGTTTGGGACCAACCCGGGCAACAACGGTGAAACCCTTTCTCTACTAAAAAAGCACAAAAACTTAGCCGGGCGTGGTGCCGCACACCTGTAATCCAAGCTACTTGGGAGGCTGAGGCAAGAGAATTGCTCGTACCTGGGACGCGGAGGTTGCAGTGAGCCAAGATCGCACCACTGCACTCCAGCATAGGCAAAAGAGTGAGCCTCTGTCTCACAAAATATATATATAAACAAATAAAAACAAAGCCAAACAAAACTAGGAAAAAAATGAATCTAAATGAGCACAGAAGGGAAAAAATGGCCGAAAGCCCACAGATCCACTCAACACCAGCAATAAAGAGAAGGCACTGCCACCAGTGGTTGCTCCCGTGAGCCCGAGGCCCATGGCACACACTGCTGGGGAGGGCACTGGGAGCACAGGGCAGGCCAGCAGGAGGCAGGTTCCTCACCGACCTGTCTGTGGAGAGCCGGGAGCACCAGTGTCAAAGGTGCTGCAGGGCGGGGGTACACAGCCCAGGGCGCCCCTCCAGTGGGGCGGCTTGCAGACACGGCCAACAGCTATAAGGGCAGAGGCTGAAGAGGGTTCAGGGATTGAGAACCAGGCCAGGAAACAGAACTCTTCTTGGGTCATCTAGGTGGCACACAATGCCACTAAGAGGCAGGACGGGCTGGGCGCAGTAGCTCACGCCTGTAATCCCAGCACTTTGAAAAGCCGAGGCAGGCGGATCACGAGGTCAAGAGATTAAGACCATCCTGGCCAACATGGTGAAACCCTGTCTCTACTAAAAATACAAAAATCAGCTGGGCACGGTGGTGCTTGCCTGTAATTCCAGCTACTCGGAAGGCTGAGACAGGAGAACCACCCAGGAGGTGGAGGTTGCAGTGAGCCAAGATCATTGCACTCCAGCCTGGTGACAAGAGTGAGACTCCGTCTCAAAAAAAAAGGCCAGGTGCGGGGGCTCAAGCCTATAATCCCAGCCCTTTGGGAGGCCGAGGCGGGTGGATCACGAGGTCAACAGATGGAGACCATCCTGGCCAACATGGTGAAACCCCGTCTCCACTAAAAATACAAAAATTAGACAGACATGGTGGCGCGTGCCTGTAGTCCCAGCTACTTGGGAGGCTGAGGCAGGAGAATCACTTCAACCCGGGAGGCAGCGGTTACGGTGAGCCGATATCGTGCCATTACACTCCAGCCTGGTGACAGAGCGAGACTCTATCTCAATTAAAAGACAAAGAAAGCAGGGTTGTGACCATGGCAATGCTAAAGGCCTGAGGGCAGAAAACCAGAGGGAAGCCCGTGGCCAAGCACCAAAGCCAGGTGCACGCCCACCTTGGTCCACCCAGACAGGTCTCCGCAGGGGCCTCCAGCCGCTGACTCCCAGCAGTCACCCAGCTCCCCACTGCAAGGCCCTCCCACTGTGGGGTGCTCAGCAAGGTACCCTTGGCCTGTCTGGGTTGACCTCGGGTACACACGTGGTGTCACATTTATGGACGAGGCCCTGAAGGTGAGCCATCAGCCACATCGCTGCCAGGATGGCAGAGACAAAAGCCGCAGCTCCCCCCATGTCGGCGTACAGCCACCTTCGTCACAGCATACACTGGGGCAGGTATATCCACCAAGGGCTGAGTGGCCTGGGGAGTGAGGACCTCGCCTGGCCTGACTTTGTGTGTCCCCGATGTGTCCATGACAAGACACACGTATGCCGCCTGACACCCATCCCCTTCCTGCCACTGTTCCGGCGGGAGATGACTCTGCGGCTGGGTCGTCTTTCAGACTCATGAGGCAGAGGCCACAGGGACCATGTCTTGCCAATTAATGTGGAGGAAACAGTGAGAGGAGGGAGCTGGGGGACAGACAGGAGCACGCAGCAGAAGAGTAATTAGCAAAAGACTTAGCAAGCAGCCTCCCTAGGCCCGTGAACTGTCTGCAAGACCACACAAGAGGCTGTGGCCAGGATCACAGAACCCCGAGTGTGCCCACTGCAGCACAAGGGTACTTAGCAGCAGCACAGGAGAAGCTGCTATGTCACGTTGTGTGAATTCCCAGAACCGACGGGCACTGATTCTAGAAGCCGCTCAATGGAAGGGTTCTTGGGTTGGGGACCCACAACGAGTGGCAGGAGCAACGGAGGCAGAATCCTCCAGATGGCTGTGGCAGACGAGGGAGGCCCGACCCCACGGACCCGTGACATGAGTGGCGTGTTGCAGTTACAGGCATAAGGAGCCCTGGACTACCTTCAGGACAGAGAAACAGGCCTAACCTGAGGCCACCAACTGGGCATGACAGGGCCGTCTTGGTGGCACCCTGGGAGGCCTTACGTGGTCATGCTCATACAGGAAGCAGTGCCCAGGGCTGCACAATGGGAAAGGACTCCCCCCGCCACGAGGGTTGCAGATGGATGGAGGCAGGCGGGAGTGGCCTCAGCAGGCTGAGGTGCTTGGGTGGCTTCTGATGAGTGGGTGGGAAAAGGGGGGAAATGGGAGGGCTTCCCACTAAGGAGGTGAAAGCGCCCCCAACTCATCAATTCACTCTCCTGACCTGGAATAATTTAAACCCAGCAATGAGAATCACACTTGAGAACTGGAAACGCTCCAACAGGACCCAAGTGCCCCTCAGCAAAAGCACAGGACATGCAGGCAGACGCCGAGGCACCACGGCAGGGGGGGCGTGGGAAACACTGAGGACCAACCCCACCCCCACCCCCAACCCATCCCCCCCTCCCCAGCCATGCAGCCTCAGGCCCTCCTGGATGACGAAGCACAGAGACTGCGGTGCTTTGGAAATGCCCTGCATGGGGCAGCCAGTCACACTGTCAGAGAAACCTGAGTGGGGCACCGGGCAGGCGAGCACAGGCTCAGCAGTGCAGAGGACCTGGAGCTCCAGGCCAGGAGGCGAGCGGCAGGAAGATGGCACCTCACCCAGACCCCGCAGGACACCTCTGCTGCCTTCCGGGTACCTGCATATGTTTTGTTTTCTTTTTTCCTTTTTTTTTTTTGGAGACAGTCTCACTCTGTCACCAGGCTGGAGTGCAGTGGCACAATCTCAACTCAATACAATCTCTGCCTGCTGGGTTCAAGCGATTCTCTTGCCTCAGCCTCCCAAGTAGCTGGGATTACAGGTGCACGCCCCCATACCCAGCTAATTTTCGTATTTTTTTAGTACAGACAGGGTTTCACCATGTTGACCAGGATGGTCTCGATCTCCTGACCTCGTGATCCACCTGTCTTGGCCTCCCAAAGTACTGGGATTACAGGCGTGAGCCACCACACCCAGCCTTGGATCCGTTATTATGTGAAAAAATTTTTTTTCCGTTTTTGAGACAGTCTCACTGTGTCTTCCAGGCTGGAGTGCGGTGGTGCAATCTCAGCTAACTGCAACCTCTGCCTCCGGGGCTCAAATGATTCTCATGCCTCAGCCTCCCGAGCACCTGAGATTACAAGCATGTGCCACCACACCAGCTAATTTTTGCATTTTTGGTAGAGATGTGGTTTCACCATGTTAGCCAGGCTGGTCTTGAACTCCTGACCTCAGGTGATCTGCCCACTTTGGCCTCCCAAAGTGCTAGGATTACAGGCATGAGCCACCGCACCCAGCAGAAAGAATTTAATAGTAAGAAAATCATTAACATGTAAATCCTTAGTTTTAAAAAGGGACAGAAGACCCAGAAAGATGCACATGAGACCACTAACTATGCTCACCGTGAGGAGTGAGGGCCCTGAGTGGGAGCTTCCACCCTACTGAACGGTGCTGACGCTGTATCTACATTATTTTTCAGGATATTATATCTTACCGGTTTTTTTGAAACATCTTGCTCTGTCGCCCAGACTGGAGTACAGCGGTTCTATCATAGCTCACCGCAGCCTGGATTCCTGGGCTTACGTGATCCTCCTACTTAAGCGTCTCGAGCTGCTGGGATTACAGGCATGAGCCACGGTGCCTGGCCTGGTATTGTGTAATTCTAAAAACGTAACAAGAAGCAGTAACATGCTGTCCCTGACCTTACAAACCACTGTTGACACAGCACATCATTCTCCCTCTGCGTACACTAGTGTTACAATGAAAGCCTGAATTAAATGTGACTTCAAATCTTCTCTTCCCAGTAGATAAGCCAGTCCCACACAGCGAACAGACTGAACGAGACATGGCTCCGTGGTTTCCATCCCAGGGGCCTCTGCACCAGCCAGGACGTAACTTCCAGGAAGCTGAAACTACTGGAGGAGCAAATCCCTACAAACCATTTCCAGAATAGTTTTCATTTCTTCTTAGATTGAGTTTCACTCAGTCTGGGCTGGGGTGGTGGCTCACGCCTGTAATCCCGGCACTTCAGGAGGCCAAGGCAGGCGGATCATCTGAGGTCAGCAGTTCAAGACCAGCCTAGCCAACACGGCGAAATCCCCATCTCTACTAAACATACAAAAATAAATTAGTTTGGCGTGGTGGCATGTGCCTGTAATCCCAGCTACTCGGGAGGTTGAGGCAGAAGAACTGTTCGAACCCAGGAGGTGGAGGTTGCAGTGAGACAAGATCACTCTATTGCACTCCAGCCTGTGCAACAAAGCAAGACCCTGTCTCCAAAAAAAAAAAAAAAAAGGCTGTGTTTTAGTTAAATTATGCTTTTTTCATGTTGTTCTCAGTAAGAGTGGGTGCACCCTCCCCTCACCATAGCTGCAACAGGTACGATGTCTAACCCTCTCCCCATGGGCTGCTCAGGCCCCTGACGCCCTGTGGGGTCAGGCCTGGCTGGGGCCCCCATGCCGCCTGCTTGAGCCCTGCCCACACTGCGCAGCTCACTCCTTGGCTGGGTCCTGCCACTCGATCCCAGGCAGTGGAATCCACCCCTCGTGGAAACCCAGCCTTCCACCGGGAGTGTCACTTGTGCATCTGAGGGGAAGCGCCTGGGCATGTGGATTCTCAGAGTTCCCGAGAATGGCACACAACTGGGGATGGAACCAGCGTCCTAGAGCCCAAGTGTGCACCAGGTGCAGCAAAGGAGGGACATGGGCCTTGGGGTTCCGAGGGACAGTGGAGAAAGCAGTGCAGTGCAGCTCGGAAAGCCCAAGGCCACCTTCATGTTGGGGAGAGCCCACAACAGCGGCTCCTTGTTCACCCACCTGCACCTGCTCCTCGGTGGTCTTCTCCATCCCACCGGGGCCCTCGTCACTGCCGGCCCCATCCTTTCCCTTCTCATTGTCTTCGTCATCATCCTCACTGCTGTCACTGCCAGAATCTTCCAGACCTGAGAACATACTCTCCTCACTGTCGGAGAGGCCAGAATCGCTGCCGGCACCGTGGCTGAGAGGAGAGGTGCGGAGGACAGGGGGCTGCAAGGAAACAGTGGGCTGGTGATGACCGCCCCTCCAGGCAAGCGCGACGAACGCCTCACACCCCCCATGCACCGGCCGGCAGCTCTGTGGCGTGGCCTCCAGGACCACGCCTCTGCAGTCACCAACTTCCACCAAAACCATCCACCCAGATTGAACCTTCCTAATCTTCTACCTCCATTGACAAGACAGCCTCCTGCCTTTGGCATCGACATTTTAAGTCCTAGCACCTCATAGGGAGAGGACTTTTCAAGGACGATCTCCCCTTCTTGGAGCTCAGCTCTCCTCACAAAACCAACACTGCTCTCCACCGCCCACGGCCACTCCAGAGGCCCTATGGGGTCAGGCTGGGCTGGACTCCATTGGGTCCCTCACACAGCTTGCCTGACTGAGTCCTCTCCACACCGCACCCTGGCAGCCAAGGCCTCTGAACCAGGAGGTCACTAGCTAGAAAAGGGGCTGGAGGCTGGGAGAGAATCGAGGTCCTCAAACAGAAGCCTCCTCATTTAACCATTGGGACCAACAGTTGATGAGTAAATTGAAAGGACTGGCTGACAAGTCATAGACACACTTCAACCCGCCCACTCCTCCCTCTGAGCAGGACCACAGCTGCCTCAGAGTAGAACCCTGCTGACTGCGTGACCCCAGCACGCTCGGTGTGCGGTCCTCCACTGGCCTTAAAAGGTGGAACAAGAGCTTAGACTCCTAGGAAGCAGCTGAAGGTCAGGCACGGTGGCTCACACCTATAATCCCAACACTTTGGGAGGCCAAGGTGAGTAGATCACCTGAGGTCAGGGGCTCAAGACCAGCCTGGCCAACCTGGTGGAAACCCCATCGCTACTAAAAATACGAAAATCGGCCGGGCGCGGTGGCTCAAGCCTGTAATCCCAGCACTTTGGGAGGCCGAGGCGGGTGGATCACGAGGTCAAGAGATCGAGACCATCCTGGTCAACATGGTGAAACCCCGTCTCCACTAAAAATACAAAAAATTAGCTGGGCGTGGTGGCACACGACCGTAATCCCAGCTACTCAGGAGGCTGAGGCAGGAGAATTGCCTGAACCCAGGAGGCGGAGGTTGCAGTGAGCCGAGATCGCGCCATTGCACTCCAGCCTGGGTAACAAGAGCGAAACTCCATCTCAAAAAAAAAGAAAAAAAAATACGAAAATTAGCTGGTGGTGGCAGGCACCTGTATCCCAGCTACACAGGAGGCTGAGGCTGCAGTGAGCCAATATCAAGCCACTGCACTCTAACCTGGGCAACAGAGCAAGACTCTATCTCAAAAAAAAAAAAAAAGGAAAGAAAAAGGAAGCAGTTGAATGCAAAATTCTAGATTTTACTGTTTTCCTAATAGCTTACAAGTCTCACTGAAGGAAGGAACCGCATTTATCGGCTACTGTATACTGAGTTTTCACACAATGCCTCTCTCACAGCCATGATGCGTCTCCAGTGTTCAGTTAGCTACGCAATCAAAGTAACCAGTGAAAATGGCATGCCTGATCTGGGGCAAACACAACTGGCTCCTGAGGACCATTTAGCCCAAGGGTGGAAGTAGAACCTGGCTGACGCCTAGAGCTGCCTGCGGGCCATTCAGTCGGGATGGGGAGCAGGATGAATTCGCTTCACAAAGCAATGGGGCAGTTTCAACAACCCAGTGCGGCAGAGGGGGCTGTGAGGGGCTGGCTGTCCAATCCCTCCACCGCCCAATTTTACGATCCCCACAATCAAGCCGGGGCTGAGCTGGCAGAGAACAACAGTGAATCCTGATACAGCAAATGCAGCAGACATGGGTTCTATTCAGGTTTTCTTCTTCTCATGCCTAACTCGTGAGCATAAAAACGAAATTAAGTAGCGTACAAATAGGTTAAGCATTTACTGGGGGGCGCAAGCCGGGCCCTTTTACTGGCAGGATGCACAAACGGAACGGCTGGAGGCTCTGCTGCAAGGGCCCCGTCCGCACTCCCCGCTCCCCCGTTTCTTTGCTTCCTGGACGCCGTCCTTCACCCCGCAGCCCGCTCTGCCTAGGACCCCCCCGAGAGGAGCTGCGGCCACGCGCAAGGCCGACTTACGGGACACGGGCCCCCAGATGACAGCCGCAGCCGGGCCCGCCGGCCCCCGCGCGGCCACGTGCACGCCGGGTCCCGGTAGGGACGCGCCCCTCCGCCCCGCATCCCCGCAGTCACCTTTGACTCGGGCTCAGGTTCCAACTCGGGCTCCGACCGCCGCTTCCACCGCCGCACGCTCAGCGAAGCCGCCATGCCCGCCGCGCGCCGGCCGCGAGCCCAACCGCCGCTTCCGGCAGCGGTGGAGCCGCGTGCGCAGGAGGGCGCGCCCCGCCCAGCCTGGTCCCGATTGGCGGGTGACGGAGGCGGGACGAGCACGCGCAGGCTCCCGGAGGGGCCGGGGCGGGGTCGGGGCCTGCGTGCGCGCGCCGGGGGTGACGCCGGAGGGCGGTGGCGGCGGCGGCGGCGGCGGCGGGAGCGCGCCCGTTGCAAGATGGCGACGGCCATGCTGGGCCCCGGGGCTCTGTGTGCGCAGCGGGTGGCACTGCGGCCTGGGCGGCTTGCGCGGCGACGGCGCTAGCCCGGCCCTCGGTTCCCCTTCGCGGCCGCTCCCTCCGCCTCTTCCCGCCTTCCCCGACATGGATCTGCCCGTGGGCCCCGGCGCGGCTGGGCCCAGCAACGTCCCGGCCTTCCTGACCAAACTGTGGACCCTCGTGAGCGACCCGGACACTGACGCGCTCATATGCTGGAGCCCGGTAAGGGCAGCGCGCGGGCGTGGGGCCCGTGGGGACCGGGAGGGAGCAGGGCCGCGGCGGACGGCGCGGGAGGGCTCGGCGAGCGGACTGGAGAGCCGGGCCCAGCCGCACCTTGGCTTCCGCGCAGCGAGCCTGCCGTGGCCCCGCCGGAGAAGCGCGCCGGACCCCGAGCCTGCCCAGGTTGGGAAAGTGGCTGCGAGGCCCACTCCGGGTTTAATTCCTGCCCCAGCGAAGTTTCCTTGGGATGGGGAGAATGGGGCGTCCCATGCCTTGGGCTTCTGCTAACTGTTGGGCGGTTGCGGAAGTGTCTGCACTTGGGGCAGGCACCCGGCTTCGAGGGCGGACGCTGTGCCCCAGGGGACATCGGCGTCCCCAGGGCATGGCCTACGGGGTGCTGGGTCGGCAGCTATTCCGAGAAAGTCAGGACTTGGCAAGTGAAGCGGAGGGCGTTGCTGTAGTGGAACAGGAAAGGCCGTGGAACAGAAAGTAAGACGTCATGAAGCTTCAGGTTGATCTCAAGCCCGTTTCCAAATCCCGAATCTGGGTTTCCCAAGAGGAGTTTTTTTTCATTCCTTATGGGGCGTCTTTATTCGTGTCTCTGTCTCCAGTTGCCTGGCAGCAGGCTTGTTTACATGATCCGACCCTGCAAGACCGGACAGCTCCGGTTTGCAGAAGTAAATCAGTGATTGTCTGGAGTTGGAGATCAGAATCTGCTGTTCGCATCCCGGCTGTGACGTCGTGTCCAGTGAGGGGCAGAGCCACAGCCCATGGCTGGCAATTGATGGCCTGAAGAAAGGCCACACTGGCCGAGCAGGGTGTCTCCTGCCTGTAATCCCAGCACTTTAGGAGGCAGAGGGGGTGGATCACTGGAGGCCAGGAGTTCAAGACCAGCCCGGACAATATGGCGAATCCCCCACTCTACTAAAAATGCAAAAAATTAGCCGAGCTTGGTGGCACTTGCCTGTGTTCCCAGCTACTTGGGAGGCTGAGGTAGGAGCATCCCTTGAACCTGGGAGGCAGAGGTTGCAGTGAGCTGAGATCCTGCCACTGCACTCCAGCCTGGGCAAGAGTGAGACCCTTTCTCAGACAAAACACAAAAAGAAAGCCACTGATCATTGGGAGCTTTTGGAGGGACTGTGACAGGCGGGGTGCCATCAAGCATGTGTGGCCTCGAAGGAGCTAAGACTCCGGAGTTCTTGAGGCTCTGCTGAGTGCCTCCTGTTTGCACAGCCTCCTGATGCTGTTAGGAATGAAGAAAAGTGAACTGAAGCTGACCCAGCCAGGAGGCCAGGTTTTCTGCTTCTCAGGTTTACTGAGGCTCTGCTTTACCTACAGAGTGTTTGGGAATAAAGAGAAGACTGGAAATCTTGCTCTTGTTAGGAACACTTTGTATGTGTCCTGCTGATGCCTCTGCGTTGGCTTCCCGTTCCCAAGTCCCCGTAAGGTGAGGTGCAGTGCAGCTTCCTGCAGCTGGACTTCACCAGCTCGTCACTCTAGACCTTGGCATTCTTATGCAAAGGAAGTTCTCCATGTTTCTGTCTTCTTTTATCCTTCTTTTTCTTTTTTCTTTTTTTGAGACAGAGTCTGGCTCTGTCGCCCAGGCTGGAGTGTGCAGTGGCTCAATCTCAGCTCACTGCAACCTCCACCTCCCGGGTTCAAGCAGTTCCCCCACCTCAGCCACCTAAGTAGCTGGGCTTACAGGTGCATGCCATCACTCCTGGCTAATTGTTGTATTTTTAGTAGAGATGGGGTTTCACCACATTGGCCAGGCTGGTCTGGAACTCCTGACCTCAAGTGATCCACCCACCTCGGCCTCCCAAATTGCTGGGATTACGGTGAGCCACGGCGCCCAGCCCTTCTTTTTCTTATTCCCGTTAACTCTCAGAAGTACTCTCTTGCCCCTTCAGGGAGGGGCATCCGAGATTCTCTGGGATATTCTAAGCTTAACCCTACTAGCATGATCCATCCTGTCCTGTAATCTGCTTGCTGTTTCTGCTTAAAGATTATGAGGCGTGTGGGTTAGGTCCCAGTGTACTGTTTTTGGGACCAAGGCATGTCTTGGGCAGGGCTTTTGAGCAAAGGAGGCAGATGTGATCAGGCCTGTGGCTGGCCTCCACTCCACTCACAGGTGTACCACCTGTGGGCCTGTTCTCCCTGGGGAGGGATGGGGAGCTGACTGGAATGTGAGTGTTGGTTCCACCTGGTCAGTATGAAGTGGCCATGATTGGTGTAGGACATAGCAGTGGGGGCTAGCATGGCAATGAGACAGAAACACTGACTTAGAATGGAAAGAAGCTCTTCTCCAGGCTGGGCAGGGGGCTGCAGAGCTTTCTGGCCCTGGCTGCCTGTCCTGGAGAAAGGAGGTAAGATTGTCCCATCCTGTGGCTTTGACAGCACTCACACAAGCCCTGAGGACTCCCTGTTGGCAGAGTCCCCAAAAGGGGACCCTCCCGTCAATCTACTGGCCAGGCCCAGCTGGCTCTCGGAGGCCTTAGAAAGCCCTGGTGCTCATGCTCTCTGCTGCCTTCTCTGGGACAGTCTCCTTCTGGCTCAGAGTCTTACCACCATTCTGCCAAGGAAAACCATCCCCGTTCGTCATAAGATAAGGCAGAATTACAGGCATGGTGACTAACTTTCAAGGCTGAATTACTTGGGGGAGAATGAGGCCCAAAAACTGGCCAGTGACTTCACTGAGCCTGGCCAGGAATGGGAGCAGGTCTGGACAGCCATTGCACTTCCCCTCCTGGCCTGAGATCTGGACTCCGCTGCAGCCACTGGAGGCAGAACACTGGCTCACTGCCCAGGAGAGCTCGTTTCGTGGGGACTGTGGTGGCTGCCCCATCCCTGTGGTGTTTGATTTCCCACCCCCTAGACCCTCATTCCCATGTGTACCCACCCACACAGGCAAGGGCCTAGAGGGGACCCAGCAAGTCATGGAGGACAGCACAGTCCTGCCTGCCCTGGAGAGGAATTGTGTCATCCACAAAGCTGTGATCACAGGGGGATCCACACAAGAGCATAGGCATGGGCATGGGCGGTCCTCCCTCAGCCAGCTTCTCCGAAAGGTGCACCTGGATCCAGTGCCGCTGAGACCTAAAGACATGGGGGGTGTGGGTGCTGAATACCTGGACTAACAGGCAGCTCCATAGGCAGAGCTTGAGACCCGGGACCGGACCCTCCCTGCCCCGTGCCCTGGTGCCAGCGCTCAGCCCACCTTCCTCCTCTGCCTGCAGCAGCTCCTCTGTCCACCAGTGGAGGCTCTTATAGGGCCTTGCTGGGCTGCAGCTGACTCTTCAGAGAATTTGACAGCATGGAGACCCCAACAGAAGCAGAAAGTGAAGGCCCAGATCTCTGTTCACCATCAACTCAGTTTCTTACAAGCCATGATTTTGTCCCACCTTTATTAACAAAATTGAAAGGAAGTATGAAAAGTACTTCTTAGATGGAGAGGTTACAGATATATGTAGATATATATATATATATATATATATATATATATTTTTTTTTTTTGAGGCGGAGTTTCGCTCTTGTTACCCAGGCTGGAGGGCAACAGCGCAATCTCGGCTCACCGCAACCTCCACCTCCTGAGTTCAGGCAATTCTCCTACCTCAGCCTCCTGGGTAGCTGGGATTACAGGCATGCGCCACCGTGCCCAGCTAATTTTTTGTATTTTTAGTAGAGACGGGGTTTCACCATGTTGACCAGGATGGTCTCGATCTCTTGACCTTGTGATCCACCCGCCTCGGCCTCCCAAAGTGCTGGGATTACAGGCGTGAGCCACCACGCCCGGCACAGATATTTTTTAAGGTACTTTTTAAAAAAGTGAACATGTATTTCCTAAGTGAGAGTAGGAAATGTTTTCAAACCTGATCCATTTTGTAAAAAGAGACTGGCCCAGCCCCACTTCCCCCTGCCCTACAGAGCTAACTGTGGCTGCCCTAGGCAGCTGTCGAGTCCAGACTGAGGCCTGGCTGTGGCATCCCAGCCCCAGGAGCCACCCAGCTGGCTGAGGAGCCTAAGAACAAGGCACTGCCACATGACCTGTGCCAGACAAATGCTGGGATGTTGGTCATGAATGCAGGTTAGGATGAACTCCAGTAGACCCAGGCCTCAGGATCAGGGTGAGGCCAGAGGGGCACCTGGGTGCAGAATGTAAGGAAGCACTCTTTATATTATTATCTTTTAGACAAGGTCTCTCTCTGTCGCCCAGGCTGGAGTGCAGGGCTATGATTGAAGCCTCTGCCTCCCGAGCTCAAGTGATCCAGTCACCTCAGCTGAGTCATTGGGACTACAGGCTCACACCACCACACCTGGCTTTTTTTTTTTTTAAGGTTTTAGTGGAGACAGGGTCTCACCATACTGCCCAACTCAAGCTGCCCTCCCACCTCAGCCTCACAAGGTGATGGGATTACAGGCTTGAGCCATCGCGCCTGGCCCGGAGGCATTCCTTTTTAAGACCCACCTGCATTTGGATGGTCCTGTGAGTGAGGGCCTCCTTAGATATGGGTTCCTGGACATCTGTCTTTACCTGGCTCCAGCCTCATGGGTGCAGCTCTCTTCTCTTTGTGCTGAGACCCTGGGGGTCCCTGAGACTGAGAGAGCTGGAGCTCACCAAGGCCTTGGGCCTATCCTGTGAGGTGGGGTCCACTGAAAGCCAGCACTCAGATGGCCACAGTGGAGGGGATGGGTCTCTGGGTGGATAGTTGGGAGCAGAGTGATCCCTGCATTAAGGCAAGGGGCAAGGCACCCACTCGTGAACACATGAGGATTTACAGAAGCAGAGCTGACCTGGCTACACCCAGTCACTCAGACCCTGACCCCAGATCGTGTCCAGAGCTCCCACAGCAGGCAAGGCCACTCCTGCTCCCCTGGTTCTGAGAGCTGCCAGGACCCAGCAGCTCTCAGAAGGTCGGCATTTGGCCCAAGATGCTAGAAGCCCACAGCAGTAGCTGTGAGGAGCACTACAGGGTGTGGAGGCCCCGATGTATCCCTGGACCAAGTGCCTCCAGGTATGGCCATGAGAAGGCACACAGTGTCCTTGCACAGCCTCTGTGGTCTTTGTCCTGTTCTGTCCATAGCCATTCATGTAGATGGCACAGTGTCCACTTCCTAGATAAGAAAACAGGCTCATGATGTGAAGAGGCTTAGCTAAGTGAGTGCGGAACACGGTGAAGCCAACTCCATTGTCTGTGCTCCCTCCCAGAGGGGTCCAGCTGCCACTCACCAGCAGGCCCCACACCTTTCCCAAGCAGGGCAACCAGAGCCTGGCCCAAACTTGACTCCTTAAAACAACAAACATTTGGCCAGGCATGCTGGCACGCGCCTGTAATCCCAGCACTTTGGGAGGCCGAGGAGGATCACCTGAGGTTAGGAGTCAAGACCAGCCAACGTGGTAAAACTCTGTCTCTACTAAAATGCAAACATCAGCTGGGCATGGTAGCATGTACCTGTAATCCCAGCTACTTGGGAGGCTGAGGCAAAAGAATCACTTGAACCTGGGAGGCAGAGGTTACAGTGAGCCAGGATCATGCCACTACACCGGGACTCCATCTCAAAAAAAAAAAAAAAACTCGGTCAGTTAAAGGCCTAAATAAATGGAGAGAAATAGTATGGTCATGGAACAGAAGACTTAGTGTTATTAAAAGGAGAACAAAATTAGAAGAGTTGCACTATCTGATCTCAAGACTCACTATAAAGCTGTGAAGTTAAGACTGAATGATACAGGCATTAACATCAACATGTAAAGAAACGGAGCAGACTGTCTGCTTCAGAAATAGACTCACCCATCCAAGGCTGGTTGATCTTGAAAAGGTGCCATCGTTCAATGGAGAACTAATCATCTGTTAACAAACAGTGCTGGGAAAATGGGACGTCCATAAACAAAAACGTGAGCCTTGTCCTTTACCTCACACCATCTACAAAACTGAGAATGGATTGGAGATTAAATATGAGCTGAGACCACAGAACTTCTCGAGAAAATAAAACCCTTTTAATCTTGAGTTAGGACACCACAAAATAGGAAAAAATTGATAAAGTCTACTTCATCAAAGTTAAAAATATCTCCTTCTCAAAATACACCATTAAGAAATTAAGAAAGAAACCATACGCTCTATTTGCAAAGCATCTCTCTGGTACCCAGAATATATTTATTTTCATTTTCATTTATTTATTTATTTATTTTTGCAACTCAGGAAGACAACCCATTTTAAAAAAAAAAAGACAAATGGCTGAGCATGGTGGCTGACACCTGTAATCCCAACACTTGGTGGGGCTAAGGCGGATAGATCGCTTCAGCTCAGGATTCTGAGACCCGCCTGGGAAACACAGGGAGATCCATCTCGACAAAAAAAAAAAAATGAGTCCACACGGTGGTGTGCTCCTATATCCTAGCTACTAGGGAAGCAAAGGTGGGAGGATCTCTTGATCCCAGGAGGTAGAGGCTGAAGTATGCCACTGCACTCCAGCCTGGGTGACAAAGCAAGACTCTGTCTCAAAAAAACATATATTGAAAAATGCAAAAGATTTGAACAGATAAATCAAAAGAAGATAGATAAATAGCAAATAAGCACTTGAACAGATGCTCAGTATCATTAGTTGTCAGAGAAATGCCCACAAAACCTCAGTGACAGCTGCTAGAATGGCCGGCACCAGGGGCTGAGGAGGGCGTGGGGCCACTGGAACTCACCCACGCTGCTGGGAACGCCAATGCTGCATCACTTCGGAAAGCGGCTTGGGAGTCTGTGTGAAGTGAAGCATCTACCACCCGGCCAGCAGCTCTGCTTTGTTGTACTGTTCAGCTCCAGAATTTCTGCTGGGGGTTATGATTCCATCTCTTTTATTATTTTTTTGCATAGATGGGGGTCTTGCTGTTTGAATTACTGTTTGCAGGGGTGATTTGCGGGGTTTTTGAGCAGTGGTTGTTTCTGAGCTCAGTCTCAGGGATGTTCTGGCCCCAGCAGAGCTCTTCACAGCTTTCCCTTTACAGGTGAACAAGCTAGCCTGTGGTGTCACTTGCTTCTCTTAATTTAAAAGAGCTATTATTTTTAAGAGCACTCTTGGGCTGAACTTTCAAATTAAATGAGTTTTCTCGTCAAGGGCTTCAGATCTCCTTGCTTCTGGACAGCCTACCTTCCCAGGCAAATTCTCTGCGCCGCCGCTGTGGGCACTGGGCAAGACAGCAGCCTCTGATGATCTTGGTCCGGCTTTCCCAGCATGGGTGTTCCACCCTACAGCTTTAACCCAGAAAGCCTGAATTGTATTTAAAACTTGTGGTTTTTAAGACCAAGTACGGTGGCTCACAGCTGTAATCCCAGCACTTCGGGAAGCCGAGGTCGATGGATCACTTGTGGTCAGGAGTTCAAGACCAGCCTGGCTAACCTGGCGAAGCCTCGTCTCTATTAAAAATATAAGAAGTAGCCAGGCATGGTGGTGCACACCTGTAGTCCCAGCTGCTCAGAAGGCTGAGGCGGGAGAAGCACTTGAACCTGGAAGGCAGAGGTTGCAGTGAGCCAAGATTGCGCCATTGCACTCTAGCCTGGACAACAAAGCGAGATTCCATCTCAAAAAAAAAAAAATTGTAGTTTTGAAAATGCTTTAATGAGGTGAGAGCTGAGGAGAGGGTGATCAGAGCCCTGGGTGTCCTCCGCCCGCTGTGGCTGGGGTGGAGTCTCCACTCTGAGGGGTGGGTAAGGTGGAGGAAGGGAGCCCTCGTCTTTTGGTTACATGCACCAGGAACTGAGTCTCTTTAACCTGGAGTCAGTGAGGATGAGAAGTTCTGGTCTTTCCAGCCCGGGAGGTCCAGGAAACCGCTGGGAACTGAGGGAAGAAGGGCCCCCATCTTCTTGTTCCCCTCCCTTCAAGTGTAGTGTACATCAGAGCTGGGGTGGAGGGAAAGGAAGCTGAGGCTCAGATGCCACCAGGAGTCGCTGTTCATGCCAAGTGTTAGCAGATTTTACTCAATAGCGTTTATCTGTTATATGCCTTTAGGACAGTTTGAGACTAAGCAAGCTTTGCCTGCTTCACAGGAAGTGCTTCCACAAAGCTCCTCACGTTGCTGTTCCAGAAGTGGAAATCTCTCCATTTTCAAAGGATAGTCTCACTGGGTCTTACTGTGTTGCCCAGGCTGATCTCCAACTCCTGGGCTCAAGCAATCCTCCTGCCATGGCCTCCCAAAGTGCTGGGATTACGGCATGAGTCACCACACCCAGCCAATATAGAATGACTCAGTGGCAGGGTCTTTTAATACTTTCATTTGTTTGTTTTGTTTTTTGAGATGGAGTGTCACCCAGGCTGAAGTAGAGTGGCCCAATCTCAGCTCACCCTAACCTCCACCTCCCGGATGCAAGCGATTCTCCTGCCTCGGCCTCCCAAGTAACTGGGATTGCAGGCATTCACCACCACACCCAGCTAATTTTTGTATTTGTAGTAGAGACAGGGTTTCACCATGCTGGCCCGGAGGTCTCGATCTCTTGACCTCATGATCCGCCCAACTCAGCCCCTCAAGGTGCTGGGATTACAGGCCTGAGCCACCACGCCCAGCTGGCTCTGCTCATTTTGATTCCTTTTTTCTCTTTCTTTTCCTCAGACTGGACTATCTTTATTGAGCTATCTTCATGTTTGCTGACCCCTCTGTCTCCTACTCAGGTCTGCTCTTGAGCCCCTCTGGTTAACTTTTAATCTGAGTTATTAATACTTTTCAATTCCATAATTTTGATTTTGTGCTTCTTTATAATTTTTATCTTTTTTTTTAATGGCAAGAACCACAATTAAATTTTTATCTCTTTATTGATATATTCTGTTTGGTAAGATGTCATTCTCATACTTCAGTTCTTCAGATGTGGTTTCCTTTAGTTAATTTTTTTTTTAAACTAGAGTTTTGTTTGTTTGTTTTCAGTCTGTTACTGAGGCTGGAGCGAAGTAGCCCAGTCACAGCTCACTGCAGCCTTCACCTCTGGAGCTCAAGGGATCCTCCCTCCTCAGCCTCCTGAGTAGCTGGGATGACAGGTGTGTACCACCACGCCCAGCTAATTTCTGTATTTTTTCTGGAGACGGGGTTTCGCCTTGTTGCCCAGGCCAGTCTCCAACTCCTGAGCTCAAGCAATCCACCCACCTCACGCTCCCAAAGTGCTGGGACCACAGGCATGCGCCAGCGTACCCTGCTAGAAAACTGGAATTCTAACAGGTAGCAAGTGGCAGCTCTGCAGCTCGGACTCCCCCGCCTCCCAGATCGGCCATGGCTCCCATTTGTTTCGGTTATTGTCTGGTAGCTTTTTGGGACTAATTCTCTAAACGTTGTTTTCTTTGTTGTTACGGCAACTGCAGTCTCCGTTCAGTTAACTGACTTCGGTGGTGATGGGGCAGAAATGTTCTTGAATGCCTGGAGCCACTGACTCTCCTGTCTTTGGGGTCTGTGTGTGTGGGGATGTGGGGATGCCTTCAGCACTCGGCCAGGCAGTGGACAACCTGACTAGACCCATTCCCTCCTGCTTATGCAGAGCCTCAGGGTCAGCCAGAGGTGAACGCTCAGGGCTGGCTTGGGTCTCTCCTGAACGTGGGCATGGCTCTGCACATGTACACAGCTGCAAGATGTCCAGGACTATCTCAGAGCTTTTCAGAGCCCCTAGTGGCGCCTCCTTCTCCATCTTTTCCTGCCAGGTCTCCTGCTTAGCTGTCGTGCATGCCTCAGGCAGCCACAGCATTCAAACATCACCCCTAGATGTTGCAGCAAGCACACCTAGGACAAAGGCTTTTTATAAGGGCGAGCTTCAAGTCAGATCAGAGACAGCCTTGCAAGTGAACTCTTCAGGTCAGATACTGACAGTTCCCTGGGAATGGGGCCTTGAAGATCCCAAGGCCTGCCCCACACCTCAGTGGCTGCCAGGATGCTGGTTCCCACAAGGACTGCAGTTGTTGGTTTTCAGGGCTGCAGAAGGAGGGGAATAGGGCATGTTAAAATGCCACAAAGCCTGGCCGGGCACAGTAGCTCACGCCTCTTTTCCCAGCGCCTGGGAAGGCTGAGTTGGATGGATCACTTGAGGTCAGGAATTCAAGAGCAGCCTGGGCAACATGGTAAAACCCCATCTCTATTAAAAATACAGAAATTAGCCCCAGCTACTCAGGAGGCTGAGGCACGAGAATCACTTGAACTAGGGAGGCGGAGGCTGAGCTGAGCTGTGTTCGAGCTGCTGCACTCCAGCCTGAGTTACAGAGCAAGACCCTGTCTCAAAAAAATAATAAGTCACAAAGCCCACAGTTCTTACTAAGATTGGGCTGCTTTTCTTGAATGAACGCTCCCTGCGCTACTGTGAGGCTTCGGTTAATTTTCAGAGTTCTGGAAAGTGGCTTGGCGGCTCTCACCTCTCTTCTGCTGTTCTGGAGTCCTTTCCCTGACCGTCTCCCTCCCCACACACGCACGTCCCTGTTTATTTTCACGTCTGTGCTGGAAAGCGGCTCTCCACTTGGTACCCCAGCACGGAGTCCTGGCTTTTCTTCCTGTCCGCATCTGTAGCTCCCTTCCCTGGCAAGGAGAAACCTGTCCCCCTGCCCTCAACTGATTTCTTCACCGGATCTGTCCCTGCTCCCTAGGAAGGTGCCCCTCGCACCTGCTGGCCCTGCTCCAGGCCCCCTTCCCTGCCGTGTGGGTTTCTCGCCGTCCCCTCTGAGCCACCGTGGCGACGGCCAGCAGGGATGCCTCCCTCACCAGCTCCTCCTAATGGCTCTGGGCCTGAGCTCAGGAAAGAAATGGAAGAGGAAGAGTACATGCAGTGTTTGAATATCTCTGTTTCTTGTCTCACGTGACAAAACAAGAATGAACTTGGATTTCTGAACACAACTGTGTTTTCCTAGGGAATGATGAAATTAGGGTTCCCTTTCCTTAGCTGTCCTAAGGGAAATGAGCTGCTTAAAGCCAAACACTCATCCCACAGACACAGGCCAGAGTGCGGTGGGTGCTTCGTGAGTGGAAAGGTGGCATGGGTCATCTCTAGAATGCCTGGGGAGGGGCTTCCCGACTGCCAGGAAGGCCCTGCATCCGCCCACTGCCAAGTGCTGGGCCTCACAGTGAGGATGCAGACCATGCAGCACAGATGAGGCCCAGGTGGCAGGTGGTCGCAGGAACAAACTCACCTCCTGCCAGCCCCAGCCCCATCGGGTGGAACATACACTGCACGAGGGGCGGCCGGGGGAGGGGCAGCCTAGGCTCGCTGCCCCTCACCACCACGCGTGACCCGCCCATGTGTCTCCTGACAGAGCGGGAACAGCTTCCATGTGTTCGACCAGGGCCAGTTTGCCAAGGAGGTGCTGCCCAAGTACTTCAAGCACAACAACATGGCCAGCTTCGTGCGGCAGCTCAACATGTGTGAGTACTACCTCTGGGCAGGCAGGGGCGTGGGCGTGCGGAGGTGGGCCTGCAGACAGTGAGTCAAGACCCAGCAGGAGGACCCTGTGGAAGAAGGATGGGCCCCCCTGTGCTGGCCAGGGGCGTGGTATGGAACCCTACATGCCTGGGGGCCAGGGGCAGCTGCCTCTTCCATGGTGGGGGAGGGTCCTTGTGGGTGTGAACCTGGGGTCCCCAGGGAAGAACCGTGAAGCCCGAGCTGAACTCACATGTGTGTCGGGCGCAGGGAGCCCTGTGGGGACACGGGGTCTCCCTTAGACCAAGACCACCTGGCCACCCAGGCATGGGCTCTGAGGAGGCAAAATGGGGTCTTACCAGGGCCAAGTCCCCAGCAGCCTCCCGGGGCAGTGGCCGCTCTTGGAGGCTGTCTGGTCCCGTCCTGAGGCAGAGCCACCACCACCCTGTTATGTGCAGATGGCTTCCGGAAAGTGGTCCACATCGAGCAGGGCGGCCTGGTCAAGCCAGAGAGAGATGACACGGAGTTCCAGCACCCGTGCTTCCTGCGGGGCCAGGAGCAGCTCCTTGAGAACATCAAGAGGAAAGTGACCAGTGTAAGTGCTGCCCCGTACCCTCGCCTGCCCTCGCCCCGCATCCCTCCCCACCCACCTCTCCCTCAGAGCTCCTGCCCAGCCCGCCCCCTTCCTGGGACACCCAGTGGCCGTGGGCGAGCCTGAGCCTGCCAAGCTCCCAGGCCACTTCAGTGACTCCTGTTCCTCTTGGGGCGGGGCGGGGGGGATCCAGGTTTCCACCCTGAAGAGCGAGGACATCAAGATCCGCCAGGACAGCGTCACTAAGCTGCTGACGGACGTGCAGCTGATGAAGGGGAAGCAGGAGTGCATGGACTCCAAGCTCCTGGCCATGAAGCAGTAGGTCCCACACCAGCACTGTGGGCTGCAGTGGGTCCTGGCGCACACCAGGAGGCCCCGTGTGCTGTAGGGGCAGAGCCTTGTCTGGGGCACCAGGTGCTGGGCACCCTCCCCTTCCACGCAGATCTACCCTGGGCCTCTGTTCCAGCCCGGCCATCGATGGCTGCTTCAAAAGCTCTAGGGCCATTCTCCACGTGCAGAAGGGAGTTGTACATCTCCAGTGCCCTCTGGGCATCCTGGCTTCCTGGGGCGTTGGCTTCTGCCTGGGGCCCACAGCACAGGCGAGCTGGGTGCCAAGCTTGGCAGGACCCACCAGCCTACTTTTGAGCACAAACCCTGTACACCAGACTCCTCCCACAGGCCAGGGTCAGCAGGAGCTTCCACAGCAGGCCTGTGGCCGGTCCTCTTGCTGCTCCCCCGTCCCCTCCCCATGGCTCCTTCTTGAGGTGCAGCAGGTCGCCATCCCAGCCACCTCAACCCTGGGGGCAGATGCATCTCTGCCCCACACGTGCCTGGGCCTATGGAGCCAGCCCCCCAGTCCCTCCTCTCCAGAACCCTACGGCTCTGGGGAAACCTCAGCAGGGGCCTAACACACAGTGTTGCCTGAGCAGCCGAGGCAGGGTGACTTCAGAAGGCCAGCTCAGGTCTCACACCCCAGTGTGGCATCCTCAGCTCCGAGCAGCAGGTGCTCTTGACCCCCACGTCATGGATGCTTGGGAAGCTCCTCCCTACCCCGTGGGGCCACCTCTGAACCACTTCTAGGCCTGTCAAGGGTCCTGAGCATCTGCAGGACCCAGGACAGCTGGTGGTGCAGCCTGAAGAACCATCCTCCCCAAACTTGGCTTCTCAGGCCTCGTAGGGGAGGCTCAAGGGTCTGCCCTTAAGGCACCCCACCAAATGTTGTCCAGGATGGATACTAGGATCCAGGTGCACCTGGCTCGCTCTGTCCCCAACCACCCTACCTGACACCAGCTGTCCCGGGCAGGGAGGGGCAGTGGGACCAGCAAGCTCTGGCCTGTCCCCTAGCCCTTCCACACAGCAGTTCTCATACTGGACTGGGCCAGGCCAGACATGGTCACACTCACCCCTGCTCCCACCTGGGAGACGGGAGGGTCTGTGGGGCTCCTGGAATTGGGCCCCACTGACCCAGCCTGGTCTGTTGCAGTGAGAATGAGGCTCTGTGGCGGGAGGTGGCCAGCCTTCGGCAGAAGCATGCCCAGCAGCAGAAAGTCGTCAACAAGGTGGGGGCAGGGCCAGAGGGCCAGCGGGGGCCCCACAAGTGCCGGGGTGACCGTGTCCTCTCTCCCCACAGCTCATTCAGTTCCTCATCTCGCTGGTGCAGTCAAACCGGATCCTGGGGGTGAAGAGAAAGATGTGAGGTTCTGGGGACACCTGCATCCGCCACACGGGGCGCGGGGCCCAGGGCCATTCCCCTCCTCTGTCAGCTCTGCCTGGGTGCCCAAGACGGGGAGGCAGCTGACGTGCACCCTTTCCCGCAGCCCCCTGATGCTGAACGACAGCGGCTCGGCACATTCCATGCCCAAGTATGGCCGGCAGTTCTCCTTGGAGCACGTCCATGGCCCAGGCCCCTACTCGGTGAGCCCCAGGGACGGGGCTCCCATCCAAGCACGTGGGCAGTGATGGGGGGGTCACCCCGGCCCACGTTTCATGGGCCTCCTACCTTTGATTGCAGGCCCCATCCCCGGCCTACAGCAGCTCCAGCCTCTACGCCCCTGATGCTGTGGCCAGCTCTGGACCCATCATCTCCGACATCACTGAGCTGGCTCCTGCCAGCCCCGTGGCCTCCCCCGGCGGGAGCATAGACGAGAGGTGGGGGCCGCATCACCCCAGCCCTCCTGTTCCCCCAATGAGGCGAGCCCCCTTGGGCCCAGGGCAGAGTTGGGGGTGAGGTAGGGCCACCCAAGACGACAGCTAATGTGGCCCCGCCTGGTGTCCAGGCCCCTGTCCAGCAGCCCCCTGGTGCGTGTCAAGGAGGAGCCCCCCAGCCCGCCTCAGAGCCCCCGGGTAGAGGAGGCGAGTCCCGGGCACCCATCTTCCGTGGACACCCTCTTGTCCCCGACCGCCCTCATTGACTCCATCCTGCGGGAGAGTGAGCCTGCCCCCACCTCCGCCACAGCCCTCACGGACGCCAGGGGCCACACGGACACCGAGGGCCGACCCCCCTCACCCCCGCCCACCTCCACACCTGAAAAGTGCCTCAGTGTAGCCTGCCTGGACAAGTGAGTGCTGCCCCAACCTCAGCTCGGGGTGGGGAGGGAGACAGGTGCCAACCAGACCACAGCAGCCAAGGGTGTGGCAGGACAGGCTGCTGGGCCCTGCTTTTGGCCACCCCTCCTGCTGCCGCCGCCCTCTCGCCACAGGCCACAGGTCCCAGCATCAGTCGTGCCACCCAGACCAACAGCAGGAGACGGTGAGCGGGGCCCAGCCTCGACACCCCCAGGCCCTGCCCAGCCCCTGCCCGAAATGGGGACTCTTGTTTTTGTATCTTGCAGTTTGGCTGGAACTCCACAGATGTCTGGGGTCGCCCGCCTCTTCCCCTGCCCCTCTTCCTCTCCACATGGCCGAGTCCAGCCAGGGTTAGCGCTGACCCCACTTGGGAGGGAGGAGGGCCCTGCCACAGCTTGGGCCCTCCCACACAGCTGTGGACCACACCCAGCCTGGCCGGGCATGAGCCCTGGGCCTGGGCAATAGCATTCTGGGCCCCTCCATGATGGGGGCTCAATGTCGTCCTGCCTCCCCTGGCCACAGGCCTGTGGTCATTGCCTGTGACAAGGACAGGCTTCCCTGGCCTGGCACGGCCTCTGGTGCTGGCAGGATCCAGGCTGCGGCACTGACCGCACTTACTGTCAGGAGTGGTCTGTGGGGCACCTCCAGGACCCAGCCTGGCTGCCTGTCCAATGGCTTGGGTGTGCCCCGTGGCCTTGGGCTGTCTTGGTCACCGCCACCAGACCGTGGGTCTTGTCCCCACAGCAACATTGGGGCACCAGCTGAGCCACCCACATGCTGAGCACAGCCCCTGCCGTTTTCCAAACACAACGGGAAACCTCAGCAACCCTGAAAACTGAAACCCCCGATCCTCTTGCTGGAGCTGAAACACCTCTTCTCTCCTGCTGCCACCAAGGCCTCCAGGCCCTCATGGTGACGAGATGCCCCGCATGGGTCCAGCCACACCCATGCAGGGCACAGAGCCCCCACCACCTCCTAGGCCATCTTCCAGCCTGTGCAGGCCTACACGGGGGCATTGCCTGGGGGACACAGCCAAGGGGAACCCTTCTGCAGGAGGGCATCAGGGTGCAGGGCCTGGGGCACTTTTTCATCCACCCCGTCATTCCGGGCCAGGAATGAGCTCAGTGACCACTTGGATGCTATGGACTCCAACCTGGACAACCTGCAGACCATGCTGAGCAGCCACGGCTTCAGTGTGGACACCAGCGCCCTGCTGGACGTGAGTCAAGCCCCACCCCGCCCCACCCTGCCCCGCCCCAGGTGCAGTGCTGACCTCTTCCCTCCCTCCTCTGCAGCTGTTCAGCCCCTCGGTGACTGTGCCCGACATGAGCCTGCCTGATCTTGACAGCAGCCTGGCCAGTGTGCGTAGGTGGGTGGGGGTGTAGGGGGGAATGAGACAGGCAGGAGTACTCACTGTACCCCTCCACCCCACAGATCCAGGAGCTCCTGTCTCCCCAGGAGCCCCCCAGGCCTCCTGAGGCAGAGAACAGCAGCCCGGATTCAGGTGAGCCAAATCCCCTCAGCCTCCCTCTCTGCCCCGACCCCCACAGCCTTGACACCCCCATCCCCGCAGGGAAGCAGCTGGTGCACTACACGGCACAGCCCCTGTTCCTGCTGGACCCCGGCTCCGTGGACACCGGGAGCAGCGACCTGCCCGTGCTGTTTGAGCTGGGAGAGGGCTCCTACTTCTCCGAAGGGGACAGCTTTACAGAGGACCCCACCATCTCCCTGCTGACGGGCTCAGAGCCTCCCAAAGCCAAGGACCCCACTATCTCCTAGATGACTGGGAGGAGCCGGGCCAGCCATGGCCTGCCCACCCCCACCCCCAGTGCCGGGCTGGTCCTGGGGAGGCAGGGCAGGCTCACAGTCCTGGGCACTGGTGGGTTGGCCACCACAGCCCCAGCAGGATACACAGAGGGGCTTGGGCCTGGGCAGCACCTCTGGTCAGGAGGGTCACCCACCTGCTAGTCTGCCTTCACCCAACCTCGTGTCCTGTGGTTTGGTTAGGGCTTCACAGCCACCCCTGGACTGACCCTGCAGGTTGTTCATAGTCAGATTGTATTTTGGATTTTTACACAACTATCCTGTTCCCTGTTCCATAGAGATATGCAGATATATACACACAGGTGGACAGACAGATGGACGAGACAGGCAGAGATCTATAAACAGACAGGCTCTATGCTGTGGCTTCCCATGTGGTTCCTCTGTCCCAGAGTGGTGTGGTGGGTGGGGGTGCAGTGAGGAGCGGCCCAGGGCAAAGAAGGGCTGGGGGGGTGCAGTGGCCTCCTAGGGGAGGCAGATGTCTGCAGCACCCTGTGCACACCCAACTCTGCAGGACCAGCATTTGCTTGTAGCTCTATTGAGGGACCACGGTTGGGTACCCAAGGACTACAAGGATCCCCCTTCCCAAGGTGTCTGCACTCGGGGATGAGGACACAGGGTGGGCACACTGTCTTCTGTCAGAGCCTGAACCCTCCGATGTAGGCATGGGCAGTGGGAACCTGTTCCATGGCCTCAGAGTTTTCCACTTGTCCTGGTGGAGGAAGGGAAGGTGGCCTCCCAGGTGGCCTGGGGTGGGCATTGGAACCGGTTTTGCCTCCTGGGCAAGGCCTTCTCAGCCTCTGTTCCATTCTTTTATCTGGCAGCAACAGCTTGTTTTCAGGCTCCATTGGCCAAGGGGTGGGGAGAGGCACAGGACCGTATGCAGCATGAGGGAGTCGGAACCCCACTCCCATCCCCCAGCCAAGAGCTCACCCACTACTGCCTGCAGCACAGGGCCCACCAGCCCCTACTGGGGTAGAGGGAGCACACCAAGGTAGCCCACCCTCCCCACAAGGCCACTACAGTCCAATGGGTTGCTGATGAGACCCAGGGTTGAGCCCTGGGACTGGTGCAGGGCCTCAAACACCTGCCTGTTGGGCCACAGCTGCAGGTCTGAGAGAACCAGGGACTGGTATCGTTTTGAGATCTTTAATCAGGTAGTCACCCCAGCAAGGTAAGACAGCAGCAGGGCCCTGGGGTTACCCCGATCTCTGCAATCAGGAAGGCTGCACTGTTGACACTGCCCAGCCTACTGCCAGGAGTGCAGAGGGCAAGGAAGGCCTGGGGAACAGGGGTGGCCCTGCCCCAAGGTGAATGACCATGGACACAGCCGTTGTGCCCCACAGCCTCTCAGCTCACCAGACACATGCCAGAAAGGCCCTAGGGACTGCCCATCCCTGGGCCACCCTGGCCAGGGCCCACTTCCAACAAGCCCAGGGCGACCTCTTCCCTAGCCAAGGTTGAGCATGGTGGATCCAAGCTGGCAGGCAGGCTCATCCTGCAGCCAGGGCCAGGGTGTGATTCCCCCATATCCAGCAGAGGTAGTGCCAGGACAGGAGGCCTGAGCTGAGCTTTTCTAAGGGGAAGTGCAGGGAAGTGGGACGTCTGCCTGACCTTGCACTCCCCCTACCGGCCAGGCCCGCCCTGCTGCAGTGGAGCTGCCTCTCCCAGCGGGTCCTGGGGCCCTCAGGCCCACACAGGCACACAAGGTAGCCTGGAGAACAACAGACCTCCTGGCCCCTGGAGTAGCTGTCCATGTGGCCCTGGCACTTGCCCTTGTGGGTATGGCCATACCTCCCACCAGTCCTCAGGCTCCTGGCAGGCTGAAGAGGTGACTGGACAGCACTTTATTGACACTGTCAGACCCCAGGGCAGGGTCAGCAAGGCTCCCAGCTGGCTCCAGCCTGCTGTCGCCATCCCTGAGGGGTGCAGGACAGAGCCCCATAGGGGCAGAGAGGTCTCCCTGGGGCAGGAGGAGGGTACTGTGCAGCCAGGCCTGTCCCTAGCACTCGAGGCCCAGGAAGAGAGGCTGGCTCTGGCCTCGTACAAGGTGGCAGTGAGAAGCCAGGCGCTTGGGTGCAGCTCAGGCCCCTACTGCTGGGGCCTCGTAGTTGAGCACGTAGTAGTCATGGACGTACATGAGCACGACTATTGGCTGTCCAATGATGAGCGTCACCCACACAGCCGCATTGCCATAGTTGCCCTGGAAAAAGCGGCCCACGAACCAGGCCAGTGGGACCTGGGGAAGGTGGGGCCAAGTCAGTCAGTCATAGTGACCACAGAGTTGGGGGCTCCAAGGTCCCAGGGGTTCAGGCAGGGGTAAGTGAGCAAGTGAGGAGGCCACGTGGGGGTCACTCACCTGAGCCATCATGCCCGTGAATGCCCAGAGGCGGAACATTCGCAGAGGGATGCTCACCAGGTACTGGAGGGGAGGAAGAGGGGACATCAGGGAATGGGGTATCAGCCATCCCTGCTGTGAGCACATCCCTGCCCAGGGATGAGGCAGGATGTCCCACAGAGCACCAACCTCATGGAAGAAGGCCGAGGCCAGGAACACCCCTATCTTGGCCATCCACCTGTTGCTACCCCTTCGAAGCATGGGCTTGTAGAAATGTCTGCAGAGGAGGGGACAGGGAAAGGGGCTCAGGTTCACAGCCATGTTCGACATCCCCCCACGGGCACACACACTACCCACCTGAGGCACCACTTGTGTACAGGGATGTTCCAGTTCTGCCAGAAGTAGGTGACAGACTCGGAGTTCCTGGGGCCAAGAGAGGATTGGGGGAGGGGGGGTCAGAGCACACCATGGTCCATCCCAGGGCCCCAGGAGCATCCCAGGGCCACTCACCACCAATCCCGGTAGAACTCCCGGTCTCCAAACTGCATGAGCTCAGCCACAGCATTCATGGAGGAGTGGAAGAGCCAGTAGAAGAAGACCAGCCAGATAAGGTGGTTGGGAACCTGGTGGGGAAGTAGGGATGGGCACCAAGTTGTAGAACCTTTCAGTACATGCTGCTGACCCCTCCTGTCCTGCCCGCACTCACCGCCAGCTTCAGGAGGCGTTCGATGATGCGTGAGTAGTCCATGTCCTGCAGAAACAAGCCCTTCAGCCAGCTGTTCTCCCCAGCCACCCCAGCCACAAGAGCACCTGAGCCACTCACCTTGAAGGGCTTCATGGAGTTCTGGATGGTAGGGACCATCCACTGCAAAGGAGGGCACCATGTCAGCTCCCAGCTGCGCCAGCTGTATCCAACCCTGCCAAACCCCACTTACCTGCTGGATCAGCCCCACCTGGAGCTGGGTGAAAAACAGCTGGGGGAGGAACCAGAGAGCAGCCAGCTGAGGCCCTGGCCAGCCAGGAGGCCCCCAACCTCCAATGGCCCCCCTCAGCCCCCAACCTCACCATCTCAAGGAGCCGTCGCAGCAGAAAGCGCTTCCGGATTCGGGGAGAGCGGGGATAGTTGAGCTCGTAACACAAGGTGGGGGCGAAGAGGAAGTAGTAGAGATCTGGAATGGGAATGGAGGGCTGGCACCAGCACAGGCCTGGCCTGGCCCCGCACCTCAGCCCCCTGGAGGTCCTCACCACAGTAGGTCAGGTTGTCTGGGTAGCTCACAGTGTGCAGGGCAGTGGCGCTGCTGGCCTTCTTCCCTGCAGAGGCTACAAGCAGCAGAGTGGGAGGGGAGTGGTGGGGTCCTGCTGCTACCAGACCCCTACCCCCAGCAGGCAGCCCCAACCCCCAGCAGCCCCTCACCAGTCTTGGCCCTGGCCCTGCGGCACCACAAGTTGACGTCTCGGTAGGAAAAGAGCTTGAGGAAGAGGATGGTGTGCACTGTCAGCGCCAGCAGGGAGCCCACTGCAGGAGAGATGGGCTCAGGCCTCCACAGGGCCACAGCCAGAGGCTGTGCCTGTGGCTCGCACAAGACAGCTGAGCAGGATAGGGTGGGAGCACACCTGGAGTGATGGACTCGACCAGCAAGGCCACAGCCGCTGGGAAGCACAGAATGGTGGCCAGGTTGGTCGCATGTAGCAGCAGCCCCACCTGCTCCGTCAGGACACCCTACAGTGAGGAACAGAGTACTCAACCAGGGCTCCCGCCGCCTGGGGGAGGGCTGCCAAGCCTGGGGAGCAGCTCCTCCCAAGAACACACACAGCAAGGTGAGCGCACATGGAGGTGAGGGGCAGTGCTTACCGCCGCCAGGCGCTTCTCAATCTGGAACCCAGCCACAGCGAAGACATTGGCCACTGTGGATAGAAGCACCAAGGGGCAGTTTCAGGGCCATGTCAGCCTGATCCCCACCCAAGGCCCTCCTCAGAGCCCAGCTCACCAATAACCAGGCATGGGGCAGGCCAGCTGTAGGGATCCTTCAGGAACAGAGATACCACCTGGATGGGGTCCACCAGGATGCCATACCTGGGGGTGGAGTGGTGAGGACCTGAGTGGGTGGCAGGTGGGGCCATGGGGTGGCCCCTGGGCAGTCCATGGATGGGGCAGGAGCAAGACCGGGCAAAGGCACTTACTTGATGAGGTTCTCCAGAAATAACCGGGCATTGCTCAAGATCTGCGAGGGACGGACAGGAGGGTGCAGCCCCTTTAGTCCAGGCTACAGGGCACTCACCCCAGCTCCTCCCAACACCTCTGGGCATGTCCCAGCCTGAGCTCAGGGCAGAGCCTCAGGCTTGCAGACCCAGCCCTGTCTGATCTCCATCCCAAGCTCCGAGACTCGGCACCCACCTCAGCCAACACCAGTGCTGGGCAAGGGGAAGTCCCTCCCTGTCCCCACCACTCCAGAGGGGCCCATCCAGGCACTGGCCAGACACCTGGGTCTTCTGTAGCAGCAAAACCTGCTGCTTAGCTGATCACATCCCTCCTGCTGAGCCGAGCCAGTGAGGGATCCAAGGCTCCCACAGCCAACCACAGAGACAGCCCCAAAACCCAGGCCTGCGCACAGGGGAGCCCCAAGGAACCAGTCCCTACTGGTGGCCCAGGCTGAAGAGGGGGAGTTGCCTACCCTTTTCTTGTAGGAGCAGTGCCTAGCTGTGTGGCAAGGGGGGCTGGGCCTAGACTGCTTCCCAGGGCTTATGCCCTGTCTGCCTCTTCTGCTTCCTGCAGCCCTCCAAGCCCTGGACACTTGGCTCCAAGCAGCTTTCCCAGGACTAAGCCCCCATGGAAAAAGGCACCTGGGTCTAGCCTGGAGCTGGGTGCTTGACCTCCCTCTGCAAGGCCTCTTCCTCCATCTTACAAGCACTACCAACACCTCCATGAGCTGGGCCCCAATGCCACAGACCTGGCTGACCACCCGGAGCTCAGGCTTCATGCAAGGGTATGAACTGGTGTTGGGGAAAAGGAACACTGTCAAGGGAACACAAGGGTCTCTCCCTGCCTGGTCAGGGAAGGCTTCATGAAAGAGAAGACTGGTTCCGGGACACAAGGGCCACTGCCCTGCCTCCCGCAGCTGGAGGGCTGACACACAAGCCTTCTGCAGGGACACATGTGGCCCACATTGTCACCCGCCTCTCCTGAGGGCTGACAGAAGGCAGGAGCCAAAGCTGCCAATGTGAGGTACCCACTCGAGGCCCAGGCCACAGAGATAATGTAACAGGCAGACCAGAGAAAAATGCACTCCCGGGGCTCAGGGCCATGGGGGAGCAACTCTGGGACAAGGCCCAGCCTGAATGGGCTGCGTCTCCTGAGTGCTGGGCTGGCACTGGGCCCACTGTCCTCCTGCCTGGCCAGCTTCTCAGCCACCAGGCCTCATGAGCTCCACAACTGGCCACCCTCAGGGAACCTGCCAGGACCATGGCAGTAGGGGATGTGGATGTGCATGGAGCTCCTTCCATGTTAGTAGCCACAGGAGCCGCACCCAAGAGCAGAGACAGCCTGGGCAAGGGTCAAAGGCCTCGAGCCACATCAGCCCTGAGTAGTGGAGGCCGGGCCAAGACAGCCCTTGCCCTCAACCTGCCCTGCCGGCTGCCCCTTTGAGCCCTGGACTCCAAATACTTCTGGGGTGGGGCAGCCCCACCCCATGAAGTGCCAGTGGGAACCAGGCCCAGAGGCAGGCCTTGGATATGGCACAGGGCTCTATCTAATCACCTTCCTAGGGGGCTCCTAGGACCCACAGCTAAGGAAAGAGGCCAGGAGGACTGCAGAGTGGTGTCCAGGCCTGCAGGGGCTCCATACTAACAAGTCCATGTGGCACAGCACAGGAAACTCTTCTCACATCCCCTGCCAGAGAGGCCTCATGTCCACAGAGCCCAAAGTCCACTGTCCCACCATCCCAGGGCAAGCCCCCTCTCCATCCTGCTCTCCATGGAGGCCCTGTACCCCTCAGGCCCAGCTCACAACACACAGGGTCCAGCCCAGGCACTCCCCACACCTACACCACATCTGCAGGGCTCTCCTGGGTCCAATGAGGAGCAGCAAGTATGTGGTGCACAGGCACCCAAGTGGCCACAGCAGGGGCAGCCGCTACCACTTCCTCTCCCCAACAACCCAGTGCTGGCGGCCACATGGAGATGCAGCCTGCTCCATACACCCCAGCCTACAGGGCGCCAGTCCCCACACCCTGGGTGGCAGAGCCTGTTCCCAGGTAAAGGCCAGCCTGGCCCTAACCTGCTCCCAACACTATGTCCCACTCACCAGCATCACCACACACCAGTTCAGGATGCCACGGTAGTTGCTGAAGCCACTGTCAGAGCTGAACAAAGAATCCTGCAGGCGATGGCACCTGATGGGGCACGACACAAGCACCCCCTTAGCAGACACCAGCAGGGCAGGGCCACCCCCACAGGATCCGTGCCCCCACCCCAGCCTCCTTGTCTGCTCACAGGCCCCACTCCCTATTTACAACTAGGAAGATAAGCCAGGCAGAGCCACACTGTGGCCACGAGACCTACAGTGGGCAAAGCTCTCAGGACCCCCAGAGACTGCACCTCTAGGGTGCAGCCTCAGGCTTGCAGACCCAGCCCTGTCTGATCTTTATCCCAAGCTCCAAGACTCTGCACCCACCTCAGCCAACACCAGTGCTGGGCAAGAGGAAGTCCAGGGAGCAGGAAGGTACATCAGAGTCAGGAGAAGCTCGCCCAGCTGGCCCTGCCTCTGGCCACTGCCATGCACTCTGGCTGTGGACTAGCACTGGGGCCACAAGCAGAGTCCAACCTGAAGATGGACCAGGGGGCACCACCCAGCACTGCAGGGACCAAGTGGTGAGGGTTGATTCCCCCACATCCCAGCACCCAGGAACCAAGAGGTTCCTACTCAAAGGGGCAGCAGGCTCAAACTGGCAAAGGCAGGCCAAGTGCCAGCCACACACCAGCCTGACATGCACCTTCCTGGAGGCAGGGAGCCAGCCCTCATGTGCCAGTGTGGTCTGCACTTGTTTGTGCTGTGTTCCAGCCCAGGCTGAGGGAGCTGAAAGGACCCCACCCAGGGCTAAGTGCCTGCTGGCTAGCCAGGAGGCTTCCGACAGGCAGGTGCCCACCCATGATCTCCCAACCAGCGTTGGAGGGGCACAGGCAGACCCTGCCTGATCCTCCACGTACTGCACAGGTGGAAGAGGGCACCCAGCCCAACACAGGGACTGCCATGAAGCTGGGACAAGGATAGCAGGAGCCTGGCCAGGCCCCACATGTCCTAGGAAGAAGTGCTGGCTCACACACACCAGCTGCAGCCCCACCTCATCCCCCAGCTGCTGTGCCACCAGGAAGCCACATGCAGCAATTGAGCAAGTCCTCAGTTTTGTAAGAGGAGAGGCCAGCGCCTCCTTTTCCCTCCCATGAACACACATCTGCCCCTCAGAGCCCCTAGGCAGGGAGAGTGGGCCTGAAGCGATGGCAGGAGCCCCTGTGATGCAGATGCCCTCAGGGTGCCCAAGGCAAGCTGGCTAAGATTGGGGTTGGCAGTCAGACGGCCCTGCCCAGGAGGCAAGGGGCCAGGGAGGCCGAGGGGCAATGCCAACAAGCCCAACCTTTGCCCTCCAAGACCAAGGTTGGTGCAGCACTTGCCCCATTTACACCTACACAGTTCCTGGACAAGCCTACACTAGCCCCAGAGACCTTCACACAGGGAAGACAATCACACTCTTCCCTCTGCCCATCTAGGCTGAAGCAACAGGGCAGGCAGCCCTACACCAGCCCCAGACCCTGCCTCTCCCAGCTCCAGCCTGAGCATCCTGCCTCACCCATCAGGTCCATCTTAGGACGAAGTAAGGCTGTGGTCTCCAACTGAGCCTCCTTCCTCCCCAAGTTGGCAGCTGCCTTCCCAACTGACCATTACCCTCAGTTTATCTCCCCAGCCCACTCCACTCACTGCCTGCCCCTGACCAGGAGGCTGGGTGTGCACGCCACCAGAGCTCCAACCCCATAACAAGAGCAGGGGCACAAGGTCCAACTGCCCAACAGCTTCTCTGGAGGAGTCTGTTGGACTGGGCCTCCCCACTGTCCCCTCTTCCCCAAGTTCAAGCTCATTTGTTTTCAGCAGACGATCCCAAGCCTCAGGGTTGGCCTTGTATCATAACCTACCAACCGCAGCTGTTTCACAACAGTGTGACCCCTGCCCACTTTGAGCCATGAAGGATACCATGCTGGCTTTACCCATGCCCATCTCCAAGATGAAAGCTGGAGTCTGGAAAGGGTGGTGCTTCCCAAAGCTCACTCCAGACAATCTTATACGAGCTTTCTCAGGGGCCCCTAAGGCTTCCAAGGCCTACCTCAACCCAGCCATGCCCTCACCTCAGGTCCTCCACAGGCCTCCTGACCAGCCCCACCCCCAGGAAACACTCTCACTGCACTGCTCCTACCCCTCACAGACCCCCATGAGGAGGAAGCCCCAGTCCACCAGTGCATACACAGCTGCAGGCTTCCCAGTGCAGCCAGGATCAAGTGGGCTAGAGAGCAAGATGCAGGGAGCGGCATGGGGAGGCAGGATCTGTCCCTGTGCCCAGAGCACCTTTGTCATCCTCTCACCTACGAGAGGGCCTGCCCAAGCCTCTGTACATTCCAGCTGTCCCTATACCCACTCCCCAGGCCAAGGAGACTCGGAGCAGCCCACCCTCCCACCCTGCAGCCCCCAGGCCCACCCAGCCAACAGGATCCTCTGTCTCACAGCAACACTGAGACCTTGGCACACGCCCACCTGCAACCCTGTCTCCAGGTTCAAAATGTGCCCAAAGACACAGGTCCCAGCGATTCCCACACTTGGGCCTCACAGACTGCAGCTCCAGGGCAAAGCAGAATGGGGAGTGGGCAGGGTCCAGCTCTGCTCCCAGCTGCCACCTCCTCCACACTGGCCTCTGGGCTGGGCCTGGTGTTCAAGATCGTTGGAGCAGGCTAACTGCACCTCACAGACCCTGCTGGAGAGAGTAAGGGATAGTCAGAGAAGACACCTCAGGGACAGAACACCCTGGGAGAAGCCAGAAACCAGAAGGCCCCGACTGGGGTGGCTGTGAACAGAGGGCTGATGGGAGTGAGCAAAACGCCTGGCAGGAGTGAGCCACAGGCAAGGCAGAAAGGGGTGTCCTCTCCTGCCTGCCTCACAGCCTCACCTTGCCACAAGGCTAGAAAAAAAGAGCTCATACCCAGAGCCCAGCCCAAGGTGAGCAGGAAGTGCCAGTGAGGGGAGGAGGCCCAGAGCTCTAGGAGTAACAAGGAAGCGGAAGCGGGAAAGGAAAGGCTGGGCTGGGCCAAGAGTGGCAGCAATCGGGAGGGAGGGGAGGCTGTAAGGCTGACAAGTGAGTACACTAGAGGCCAAGTCCCAGGAGGGCGGGCAGAGCAAGGCCTGACCTAGACAGCAGGGAGAAAGTGTCCACAGCCAGTGGTCCCTGAGTCCTGCTGTATCCCCACGTCTGAGGGACAAGCATATGTGCCTGCAAGTCCTGGAGACCCAGGAGCAGATGGACTTTTGGGCTCAGCCTCCAGCCCCAGGAAAGCCCACCTCTGCCTTCTACTGCCCCTCTTCCCAAAGAGACCCAACCTCAATGTCAGGGACAGGGACTCCACAGGCCTCTCCCACAAGCTCTGCACCCATCCCACACCAGCAGAAGTACAGGAAAGGCTCAATGGTTTGAAGAGCAGGAAGGTGACTGCTCTCCCCTGCCTACCCCAGGGTGGCAGCTTGGCCCAAAGCTGGGATACCCCCATCTCACACTAAAAAATAATCCCAATTCCTGGCCGGGTGCGGTGGCTCGCACCTGTAATCCCAGCACTTTGGGAGGCGGAGGCAAGTGGATCACCTGAGGTCAGGAGCTCAAGAGCAGCCTGGCCAACATGGTAAAACCCCATCTCTACTAAAAATACAAAAATTAGCTGGGCATGGTGGCAGGTGCCTGTAATTCTAGCTATTTGGGAGGCTAAGGCAGGAGAATCTCCTGAACCCAGGAGGCGGAGGTTGTAGTGAGCCAAGGCTGTGCCACTGCACTCCAGCCTGGGCAACAAGAACGAAACTCATCTCAAAGAAAAGAAAAATCTCAATTCCCATGCCCTCCAGAGATCATGGCCAGCCTCCCTCAACAGCACCCCAGGCCCACAGCAGGCAAGCACCCCTCTCAGGAGGGCCGCCCGCCTCCCCATGGCACCTTCACGGCCTCTGTGCCCGACCTTTGTCCACACTGCTCCGTGTGTGCCTCTTACTCAGGTTATCTTATCTCCCAGATGAACTGAGCACCCTGAGGGCCACGATGGTGACAGCCCTACCCCAGCTGCCTCTCCATGGGGGCCAGTGAAGAAAAGCTCCATTCTTATTCATTGAGAGCAAATCCTTGCCAACTAAATGTCCCAAATGTGCCCACTTCCACCTTAATAACCTCTAGGCCTTCAGCTGCTCTCTAAAACAAAACCCCTGAGGGCCCCTGGGCCAGGGTAAAGGCCATAAGAGGGGGATGGAGGGTGGCAAAGGGATTGCTCAAGGCCAGATTGGAGGAGGAAGCCAATGTCCTTCCCATCGGCCATGGTTCCCTCCCTCCGTCCCGCCGAGCAGGGCACCCACCTGTGGGTGTGTCCACCACCCCGTACCCCGCCTCCCTCCTGAAGGATGGAAGTCCCAGCGCAGAACCCAGCTCTGCGTCCTACAGCAAACGCCGGTTCTGGCCACATGCGCAGGGATGAATGGGGCACGCAGCCGCTCTCAGGAGGATGTGCAAGGACACGCACGTGTCTCACATCGCCCGTCCCCGTCCCCGTCCCCGGGGCGGTGCTCATGCCCCCGTCCGCAGGCCTGCGCCCCAGCTGGCGCCCTCCCTGGCACGCACCGCTCCCCGCGGACGGCCCGATCTCATCTGACCCCTTCCAGAGAAGGGGACGCTGTCCGGGGCTGGGGCTCGCGGGGTCTCAGCAGCCCGGCCCTGGAGAAGCGCTCAGGAGCCCCCGAGGACGCAGACGCGCGGATCTGGAAGCGGGACCCCGGCAGTCCCCCGCGCCAGGCCGAGGCCAGCGCCACGAGCCCCTGCCCCCAAAGCCTCGGCTCCCCACGAGGTCCGGGGCGCACGGTCCCCGCACCGCGGCAACCCCGGAAACTCGCGGAGCCCCGGCTCAGAGATCGGGCGCTCCGCTACCTCAGCTCCCAGGGGCCGCTGCCCAGGCCGGCGTCTCCGTCCCGGCTGACGGCCAGCGCTGGCGCGTCCCCCGCGGCTCCCACGTCGCGGCCCGCGGCGGCATCCTGCACCTCCTCTTCCGCCGCCGCGGGCCCGCCGCCCCCTTGGCTCCAGGGCCGCGACCCTGTCCTCCGACGCCGGGAGCCGCCCGCGCCGCCGCGGTCGCCCATGGCCTCAGCCAGTCCCCGGCCGCGGCTACGCCGAGGCCCGCCGGGTTCACACCGCGCGACGCCCGCGGCCGCACCTCGGGACACTTGGGCAACGGCCGCCCCCGGCGCCCCTGCCGGCCGCCGTAGCCCGCGTGCCCGCCCCACCGGCGCGTTCGGCCCGTCCGCGCCGGGCCCGTCGCCTCAGGGACCGCGGCCGCGTCGCTCCGGAGCCGCTAACTAACGGGCGGCCGCCTCCCACGTCCATTTGTAGTCCACGGCCGACCCGAGGCGGGGCCTGGAGAGGCTGGCAGGGCGCACAGCACCCTGGGAGTCGTGGTCATCGCGGGCACGCCGGCGCAGAGCACCCTGGGAGTCGTAGTCGCCGCGGGCTCGCCAGCGCAGAGCGCCCTGGGAGTCGTAGTCGCCGCGGGCTCGCCAGCGCAGAGCGCCCTGGGAGTCGTAGTCGCCGCGGGCTCGCCAGCGCAGAGCGCCCTGGGAGTCGTAGTCGCCGCCGGCTCGCCAGCGCAGAGCGCCCTGGGAGTCGTAGTCGCCGCCGGCTCGCCAGCGCAGAGCATCCTGGGAGTCGTAGTCGCCGCGGGCTCGCCAGCGCAGAGCGCCCTGGGAGTCGTAGTCGCCGCGGGCGCACTAGCGCAGAGCACTCTGGGAGCCGTGGTCGCTCGCAGGGCCGGGGTTGCAGGCGGCGAGTACCGAGCGGGGACGGACCTAGCATCGCCCCCGCGTGGTGCCAGGGTCCTGTCCAGCTCCACGGAGCGGGATGTTCCGCCGAGGGCTGCTCTGGGCCCCGGCTTCCTGGCCGCTGTGCGCCCGCCCCTCGTCCCACTGGTGTACACACGGGATCTCGTCAGCCTCAGCGCGACGAGCCGCTCGGGACAGTCATTTACGAAGCGCCTCGTGCGCTACGGTCCAGCTCCCGGGCCAGTGTCCGCGGCAGCTCGCGTCGCCCTCCGCCCGGCGCGTTGCTTTCCGCGCGTGCAGCTTACGGTAACGTCCCCGGTGCGCTTGTGCTCCACGAGCCCTCTGGTTACCCCAGCAGGATCCTGCTTTTCTTCCCCTTACGGGGACATCAGACAAGGGCCGGGTCAAAAGACCACGCTGGAGAAATGCACCAGGCCCCGCATCACCGGGACGCCTGCCCTGCACGCGACTCCCAGGTTCTCCACCTCCCGGCCGTCGGAGCCCTGCTGGGGTAGGGCGAGGGCGCAGGCCCCTTGGCGTGGTCTCCCCGGCCCACCCACTCCCTCCGCAGGAAGCTCCACATCCCTCAACTCTCAGGGCGTCCAGATTTCCAACCCGGGCCAGCCTCTCCAGGATGTCAGGAGCCTGGGGCGCTGGATCGCTAGGATTCTGAGACTTCTGTGCATTTGCACAGGCTGTGCAACCGCCCTGCTGTCTTTTGTTATTTTTTTCTAAAGACAGGATCTCGCTATTCTGCCCAGGCTGGTCTGGATCTCCTGGCCTCAAGCGATCCTCCCACCTCAGACTCTGAAGGTACTGGGATTACAGGTTATGAGCCAGCCGTCTTGTATGTTAAATGAAGCAACTAATCAACTGTAACAGCCACAGGTGCGGCCCGCCTTGGCCTGGCATGCATAGGCACAGGGCATGGAGTGAGAACATCCTGGATCTCAGGGTGCCAGGGTTCACTGGAAACCTAGAAAACACCTCCATTCCTCTGGAGTGAGCAGGGACAAGAAGCGGCTCTCTGGAAGCAAATAGGTGCTCCTCCTGAAGTCAGGTCCTCTCGTGGACTGGTCACATACTCTTTGCTGAGCTCAGTCCTCTTCCGCCACCTCCACCAACAGCGGCTGGCAGGCTGCCCACCCGGCTGCCCCCTTGATGACGTGTTCTTGTCACCACAGGGCATTGTGGATTGCTGCCAGCCAGGCATCAGGCAGGCTGGAGCTACCTGGCAGATACTCTTCGTGTACCCTGATGAGTGGGGCCACCCTCACTGGGCCAGAGAGCCCCTCACACATGGGCCTCGGTCGGTCAGGACCACAGTCCCATCTCCTACCCAGTCTCCTAGAATATTCATCTGTTCACTGCAGTCTCTGGCAGACGTGCTCTGCAGCCAGGCCCAGGCCTCTAAATATGAACTGACACCAAGCTCAGAGAGGTCTAGGCCTGGCCGTAGAGCACCTCAGGTTAGGCAAAGGAGATCCCCAGCTCAGCCTGTGGTCTCTTCCCAACTCAAGGCCGGCAAGTATCCACAGAAGAAAGACCACGGGAGGGTGGACTGGACCACCAGGGAGGATGGGTCGGGCGAAGGGTCTTGCCAACAGGGGTGGGGGCAGTGCGGGGCAGCAGCTTCAGAGCCCGGTGAAGCCCTGCCCAGACAGCCTCTGTACCCTGGGATCTAGGTGAGGGGAATGGCCAGGGTAGGCGAGGTTGGCTGGGGACAAGGGTGTGAGTGGCCGGGTCGTCGAGGAAAGCATGGTACAGGTCACCCTGCTGGGGACAGCAACAAATGAGGGGGCTGGAGCCTGAAGTAAGTTGCCTTGCAGGACTAGTGGAATAGGGCCAGAAGGGGGTCGGGGCCTCAGGGTGACCCCAGGGCTTAGGGGCCATGGGTAGGAGGCCTCTGAGAAGCATGGGTCCCGGGAGAGTTCACGGCCAGTGGTGGTCAGTGGCTCATGCCACTCATTCTCTCAGAGAGAAAGTTGTGTCCCTGGCTGGGAGGAATTGGGAGGTCAAGCTCATCCCAGGCTGAGGCCATCTCCATCTTTCACCCAATCTACACATCAGAATCCTGGAGGAATAGAAACAGCCACTCATTGTGGAGTCCTTTGGAAGGATGCGATGGCTAGGAGCCTTCCTCCTGGCCATTGCTGCTTGCCATTATCATTGCTGGCAGTGCTCTCCCAAAGGGAGCACCCACCTGCGCCCCAGCCCCACCAAATGCCAGCACACAGCCATATGCTGCAAGCCCGGCTCCCCTGCTCTCCACCCCAGTGGAGTCTGGGCAGGTCTGTCTCCTGTCCCTGCCAGGGTGTGGGCAGCTTTGCTGGACCTAGGACGGACCTGGTTTGAATGTATGTGCATGAAGACTTTGGGCTTCTCAGCTCATGCCTGCCTACCTGGTTACCAGGGGCCATTGTTGGGCAGAGGGGTCCCTGCCCCTCATCTCCCGCTACTTACTCATTCTGTCTAGAGCCCCTGCACAATGGTTGCAGAAGCCTCTCTCCCACTCTGGCACCTCCCCCCGGGACTGGTCCAACCCAGCTGTCCATGGAGCTGCCCATGGAGGCCTCCTCAGACACTGGAGGAGCTCATTTGGGAAGCCTGGGGGTCAGAATGTGGGCAGCAGGCCACAGGGAAAGGGCCAGACCTTGAACCCTCTGCTGTCCCCATTTCCTGCAAAAGCATCTCAGAGGGCTTGGGGTGGCTATCAGGCCTTCCCGCACAGCACAAGGAGATCCTACAGGGAGAGAATAGTGGAAGCACCCGGGCTGGGGAACTGCAGCTCCTACTGTACCTACCCTGCCCACTCTGGACCATCCATGGGCTGGGCCTGACTTTGGGCTAGAGCTCCTTAGTGCTCTTAATTCCTGGTGCAGAGCAGATCCACCTGCCCCAGGGGAAATGTCAACTGCTTTGCCTTCAGACCCGATGCTCCTGTGGCTGGCCTGCTGAGCTAGCCCTCCCAGTGGAAGAAGAGGGCCCCCTTGTGAAAAGCCTCAGCATGACCCTTGCAGCACCAGCCTCTGAGGTACTGCCGGACTGGGAAGACCCTCCCAGCCACCCCCAAACGCATGGGCCCAGCCCAGGACACATCAGCCCGACACTCCAAATTCTATCAAGAGTGGCATTTATTCTCCTTGTGGAGGTGCGGCGCTCCGGGGAGCTGGTGCTATTGTGCTTAGGAAGGAGATCTGTCCGTCCGTCCGTCTGTCCGGCCGGCCTGGCCCCAAATGGGGGCGGAAGAAGGGCACGGCCCGAGTAAAAATCCCGGCCTATTCCGGGTGGGAATATGTACAAGGCGGCGGGGCGCAGGCGGGGGTGGGGGCGGGTGGGCCGGTGGCCGCAGCCCCCACCCGAGACCCCGCACCTCGGGCCCTACTTGTAGAATCAGTACAAAATAGGTGCTACCTAAACGTTCCTTCTACCTGAATTCGCTAAGTCGGTTATTGTGCTGCTTAGTTATGGGGGCGGGAGGGGGCCCATGGCTTTCCACGGCGGCGAGGTGTGGGGGGAAGCAGGAGACCCTGACGGGCCCACAGCCCTCCAGCTTTCTCCTTAGGTAGGTAGACAGGAGTATGGGGTGGGGTGGGGTGGGGGCGCCTGTGTGTGCGTGTGCATGCAGCACATGTGGGCAGGCACCACGCCTGGTTGTGTAGGGAATTGGACGTGGGCACCGCTATGCAGAGCAGCGGGTCATCCTTGTGGGGCAGCCACACTTGGTGCTGGGGGCGGGTCATCCTTGTGGGGCAGCCACACTTGGTGCTGGGGGTGAGTGAGGGTGGCCACATCATAGGCTACAGCTTGCACCTTCTCCGGCCATGGCTCTGCCCCTGACTGGACATGGCAAATGTGTGTTGGCCAGGGAATCAGAGAAGTGGCCACCTATGTGGGGGCCCAGTGTCTCAGGGCCCTAGAGCCCTGGGTCTGTCCCCCTCAGCTGGGACCAAAAGGCCTAAGACAAAGGTAGAGCCCAGTTGTGCCCAGCAGGGACTGGTTGAGGTGGGGAGGAGAGTGGGGGGCATCTGAGCCTAGGGACCTGGTCTCTGCATCTGCCGTTCTTCCCTGGCCCGCCCAAGCCAGTTGAATCCCTGTCCTGCAAACACCTCCCAGCAGGTGGTTGCGTTCCTGGCGGACTCAGCAATTGGCCTGGCACATAGTAGGTGCTCAATGAACGGTAAGTGAAAGATTAATGACTGCAGGAGGGGTCTTGGGTGCATCCACCCCACCGCCGCCCATGGAACCAATACACCCGCCGGGCTCTGCCGTGGGAGTCGGGGAGGAGTGGGGAGAAAGTCTGCGCGACCGGCCCCGCGCAGCGTCCCTGATCTAGGGGCCTATGGGGTGGGTAGGGCAAGGGGATACCTGATTCTCAGTAACTCTAGAGGCGGCGGCAGCTTCGCATGCAGTGCGCATTATTGCTCTATAGTCGGCATCGGACTACCTAAGAGGGCAGGGGAGCGGGCAGCCCCGGGTAGGGTCGGGAGGAGGGGTGGGGCTGCATGCAGTGACGTCACAAAGGCGGCGGCCAATGGGGCGGGCCCTTGGGGTGGGGTCGCCGCCGAGGCTTTGGCATAGACGGGCGAAAGTTGGCAACCGAATGAGGGCGGGGCCTGGGTCTCAGGGGTGGGGCCTGCCTGTGAGAGGCGGGGCCTGAGGCGCCCAGCTAGGGGCGGGCCTCGGGGCGTGGAAAGTAATCCCGGACATCCCCAGCCCCCGGCGTCGGCGGGCAAGATGGGGGTTCAGCGCCCCCCCGACCCAAGTGCAATCCGTTCATAAATAAAACGTACAAATACAGAAAGAAAGAAACCCGACGCGTCCGCAACCCCCCCAGGGGGCTTTACCCGCAAAGCGAATACAGAGGTGTGTAGAGGGCAGCACCCAGGGCTGCCTGTCGGCCCCGGGAATCCGTCCTCCAACACGAATGCCCAGGGTACGGGGTGGGGGCCCGGGGCAGGGCGGAAGCGGGGTCTGAGGAGGTCGGATAAGTCCATGCGATTCGATATGTCATTATTATTCGATATGGAGGACAGAGCCCGGGAAGCTGGGCTGGAAGAATTCGGATTTGGCAGAGGATGCGAGGCGAGGGTAGGAGGGCGGCTCCAACTGAGGCCCCAAAGCAACCCGAGGGAGGGGGTGCCGCCGTCCGCCCCTCTCCCCGACCCCCAACTCGTCTAACACTCCTGGGAGTTCCGCGAAGACTGTGAGGCAGGGGCGCCCCTGCAGGCCCGCCCGCTCCTCATCCGCCCCGGCCTGCTGCCGGGGAGGGGCCGGCTCCCTGGACGTCTGGGCGGCAGGACCGGCGCTAGAAGGCTTGGGAAGGGGTGGGGGAAGACCTGAGTCCCTGCGACGCGATCCAGGGGCGCAGAGGCGGGAGGAGGGGCTCCCTACCTCACCTCACCCCCGTCTTCAGAGACCCAACTCGGAGATGAGGTTCGGTTCTGGGTCTCATCGACCCTATTGCTGGGAGAAAGCCGGGGGCACCCTGGAGGGGAGGGAAGGGGGCTCGGGGTGGGTCTCCCCTCGGGACCCTATTGCTTGAAGGGGCCAGCAAGGCCCCTGGCGGGCGGGGCGGGATAGGACCGGGCCCGCCTCCCCCTATTGCTGTGAGGAGGGGCCCGCCCTCCGGCCCCTCCACCCGGACGCCCGCGAAGACTTCCCTGGGGGGCCGTATTGCTGAGAGCCGACCTGGCTGGGGGAGGCCCCTCCGCCCTAGGCCTGCACAGGGCTGAGCTGTGGCGGCGCAGGAGCCGCGGGGCCGCCGGCGCCGCCCTTGAAGCAGGCCGACTCGTAGTGCTTGTTGAGATAGGACTTGAGCGCGAAGCTCTTCTTGCAGCGCTTGCACTGGAAGTGCTTGAAGGCCGAGTGCGTCTGCATGTGCGCGCGCAGGTTGGAGCGGTCGGCGAAGGCCTTGCCGCAGTGCGCGCAGCCGAAGGGTTTCTCGCCGGTGTGTGAGCGCATGTGGCCCTGCAGCAGCCAGGGCCGCGAGAAGGCTTTGCCGCACACGCCACACTTGTGGCGCAGGTCGTGCGTGAGCAGGTGCATGGCCATGGCCGGCATGGACACGTACACCTTGCCGCACGTCGGGCAGCGCCGCGCCAGCTGGCTGTCCAGGCTGCGGTGCGTCTGCTTGTGGCGGCTCAGGTTCGACGACGTGGCGTACGTTTTGCCGCACTCGCCGCAGGCGTGCCGGCCGCCGGCACCTGCGGCCCCTGGCCCCGCGCGCGCCTCGGTGCCTGCCCCCGCGCGCGTGCCGCCCCGGCCCCCAGATCCGGATCCCACGCTGCGCCCACCAGCCCCGCCCCCGCCTCCGGCATCGCTGTCGGGGGCCGCCGCCGAGGCTGTGGAGGGAGCGGCAGCAGCGCCGGCATTGGAAGCCTTACGCCGCGAGCGCCCGTCGGTGATGAAGAAGGCGTCCGCCGCGTAGCCCTCGCTGACGGCCGCGTCACCGTTGATGTAGCCGCCCGCAGCGGTAGCCAGCTCCGGGCGCGGGGTGGGCGGCGGCGCAGAGCCTGCAGCCGCCGGACCCAGCTCTCCACGCACAGCTGCCGCGTACATGGGCTCCGGCGACGGCCCTTTGAGCAGCGCAGCCTCGGCGTCGCCATCGTAGACGGATGGGGGCCCCACGTAGTCGCTGAGGTACCCTGCGGGCCGAGGCGGACGGACAGCGGGAGGGGAATGGGGCGGCGGCAGAACACACGGGGGGTGGGAAACAGGGGACGCGGACCAGGAGACCCGGGTCCGGGAGAGAGGCGAACAGGGAGAAGGACAAAGGAGAGGGGGCCGAGGGACCGCAGGGCAGAAAGGATGGAGACGGCAGGGAGGGGAAGAGAGGAGAGGAGAGGATGAGACAGGGCCGGGCCAGGCTCCGCCCCCGCCGCCCCACCCTCGCGGGGAGGAGGAGAGAGCAGCATCTTCGGGCGCGGCTGCCCCCCTTCCCTGGAGCCTCAAGGTCAGGGGGGAGGGGCGGTGCTTCCTCTCCCTCCTCCCCCACCCTCTGTACCCTCCCCCTCGGGTTCTCCCCACCTCAGCAGTTTTCCCTGATTATGCAACACACTGCAGACCCGCGGCGCACAAAGCCAGGACCGCCGGCCCAGGAACCCCTCTGTCCCGCCTCTCCAGGGTCCTTGCCGGCTCTCGCCCTGGCCTGCAAAACACGCGCTCCATTTTGATGCTGACCCCCGCTGGCCGTCTAGTTCCTCCAACACGCTCTGAAGACGTCTCCCTTCTCCAGTTACTCCGGCCTCACCAGCACCTCCCTCAGCTCTCCTGCTACCCGCTGGACTTGACCCTGCCTTTGCTGCCCAGGCCACAGTCTCCTCCATGCACTCTGCTTCTCCCCAAAACTCCCTCTCACCAACCTGCACCCTACCTGTTCAACATTGCCCTCTCCCGCTCACACCCGAACCCCTTTCAGGGCCTTCTCAAGACCCTGAACAGGTGACGAGGGAGACGCCGAGGTGCAGAGAGGGCCGGGGCGTCCACCTTCACAGGGAGGAGCTGCAGGAGGGCAGCATCACTCATGCGGGGGGCTGCAGTTGTTCCCCAGGCACAAGATGGATCTCATAACTTCAAAGTCACAAATGCATGCCCCTCGTCATGCCCTGGCTCCTTCAGAGTTACACCCAGTCTTCCAGCACCGTCAGCCCTTGTGTCCCCTCACAGAGTGGGCTGCACTCTGATCTTCGGAACTCACCACCTCGTCAGTCACGCAGGGTCACACATGCAGTCACCCCGGACACACTCAGTCACATGGTGCACAGCAGCCTCGGAGTCACATGGTCCCATGTAGTGGCACACAGGCGAGCACATACACACACACAGGGTCACACACAAGCGCACACGGTCACATGGCCACACACAGTCACATGGACCCACACAGGCTCACACTCCTGCAGGTCACACTTGCTCTGCCACCCCACGTTGCTGGCACTCCCGTCCCCCTCTCCTGCATGCTGACAGTTGTCCTTGAACTTGGGCACCCTTACACAAAGAGCCTCCCCCTGCCTCCCACACCTTGGACATCCCTTGCTCACAGCCTCCTCCCTGCTTCCTCTCCCTGACCCAGGCTTCAGGGAAGAGACTGCTGCTGCCTCTGCTGTCCCCTCCGATCTGACAGGTGGGCGGCCCTGTTGTACCCCCCACACACACCCCGCCCCACTCCCTGGAGCTCCCTGCATTCCCCAGCTAGCCCTAGCAGGTGTCCTGGTGCAATCAAGGAAGAGGAGGGTGGTGAGGCAGCCCGGGTCTCTGAGTGTAGGTTTGTGTGTGCCGGCATAGCTGGGTCCTGCCATGGCTGAATCCATGCGGCTGTATCTGTTCCAGCCAGGGTCAGGGTGTGGGTCCATGTGTGCCTTCGGGTACCTCCAGTTCCTGATCCTCTTCGCCACCCTCTGTCCAGCGTCAACACTCTCCCTGCCCAGCCTTGGCCTCTGCGTTCCCCTTCCTCCCCTCTACAGCCCAGGCTCCAGCCACAGCCTCTTGCCGGTTTTGGTTCCCTTCAGTGTGTTTCCCCCGGCTCTGCCCTCCGCCCCCACACTCTGGCCCTCCACCTTCCAGCAAAGCCCCAGGCCCTGCGCCCCAGGCTCAGACCAGCGCTCACCTTTATCGTGCAGTGGCACGCCGAGGTCGCTGCGAGCGCGCCCGTAGGAGCTCTCCAGGTCTGCCGAAGAGAACGTGTCAAGTTTGACCTTCTTGACCAGGAAGGACCTGGGCATGATTCCTGCGGGGCTCCGGCGCTGTGGGCCTGCGGAGCCGGGGCTTGGGGGGGCTGCGGCGGCAGGGCCTCGTCACCATCCGAGGAACGGCAGAGACAGCGCGGGTACCCACTCTGGCCTTTGGATGCTGCCGCGCGAGTGGTGTCCTCTCTCCTTGCTGCCCTGCGTCTCCTTTGGGGCCCCTCCGGATCCCTCTTCTTTTCCCTTCCTTCCTTCCTTTCTTCCTTCCTTCTTGCTTCCTTCCTTCCTTCCTCCTCGCCTCTCCTCGCCTCGCCTCACTCCTCTCGTCTCCTCGCCTCTCCTCTCCTCTCCTCTCTCCTCTCCTCTCCTCTTCCTTCCTTCCCTTCTCTGGTCCCGGCTTCCCAGCCCGCAGTGCCGCCCCTGGACAGGCGGGGGAGGAGACTGGGGGGGCGGAGAGGGGGGGAGCGGCTCCGTCCCGGGCCTGGAGGCTGCGAGTGGGTGCAGGGCTGGCCCGGCTCCGTGGCCCCCTTCCCCTCCCCCCCCGCCGCCGCGGCGGAGCCTCAGTCAGCGGCCCCCCATGCCCCCGGGGGCGGCGGCGCCGGGCCCGGAAAACGCGGCGGCGGCGGCGATAGCAGCGCCGGCAGCTTCAGCACCGCGGCCAGCGCCGGCCTGGGCAGCACCGCGGCCAGCGCCCGGCCGCGCTCTACCGGCCTCGCGGAGAGGGGCGGTCCGCGGGGGCTTGGCCGCCGGGCAGGGGTCCTCGGCGGGGGTCTCTGGGAGGCTTGCTTTATTGTTCTGCAGCCGGAGCGAGCGGCAGCGGCGGCGGCGGCGGCGGCGGCGGCGGCGGGCGGGGGGCGGGGGTCCTGGGGGGAGGGGTGCGCAGGGAGGGCGGGCCGAGGGAGGGACAGGGGCTCCGGGGCGGGGCTCGGCGCTCGGACAGCTCCCGGGGCCGGCCTCCTGAGCCCGCAGCCGCCTCTGCCTGCGGCCCGGCCCAGCCTCTGGCTTTTAAAGCCCAGGAGCTGGAGAAGGGGGAGGGAGAGGGGGAGAGGCCGGCGGAAATGGCTGCGCTAGCCGGAGCCCGGGCCTGGGTCTCCCGGGAGGGGTCCCGGGGATGCCTCGGCCTGCGCGTGTGGGGGGTTCCCCCGCGGGGCTGGGGTAGCTGCGACCGGGCGGTCAGCAGCATCGTCGGGAGTGCGGAGAGAGATGGAACCAGGCCTGGGACCCGCGCGCCCGGGACTTGGGGTCTTCCGGGGAGGAACGCAGGGCGGACCCCAGTCCGGCCGGCCTCGCTCGGGGCCCGGGGCCCGGGATCTGCAGGGGCGGGCGGGGGAGGCGGGAGCCGGAGGGGCGAGTGCTGAGGCTGCGAAAGCGCAGCGTGCGCCCTGTGCCGCAGTGGCTCCTGCCGCTCGGTCACCCGGGCTGACCCGGTGCCCGCCGGAGGGGCCTCCCCGCCCCCGTCTCTCCCCCCCGGGGCGGGTGTGCAGCGCAGCGGCGTCGCTGCGAGAGGGGTATGGAGGGGGCAGGGGGGCTGCCACGACCCTGCTTCAGAAATCTGTGGCTTCGGGGGTTTTCTGCCCTCCCGCGCGGCTGCATCTCCCCGCGGCGTCCCCGCAACCAAGCGGATAACCCTTCCCTCTGCCGCCCGCCCCGCGTTTGCAGGCCCTATGACGTCAGGCTCGGCGGCCAATGGCGGCGCCGGGCGCGGGGGCTCCGGGGCTCCGGGCCGCACAATGGCCGCGCGCGGGTGCAAATGTCCCGGGTTAGGGCCCGGCGCCGCCATTGTCCCCTCACCCGCCCCGCCCGGTGGTCCAGGTCTACGTCCTCCAAGCGCGCTCCCACGCGCCCCGCTGTCGCGGGGGACCAAAGTCGCGGGGGCGGGCCCGGGGAGCGAACGGGCGCGGGTGTGCCGGGAGCGCGAGCGCGTGCTCGTGGCGGCGCGCAGTGACCTTGCGGGGCGGGCCCGCGGATAGCGGCGGGGAGCGCGCGGCCGCGGGGACGCGCCGCAGTTGCTGAGCTCAGCGCCCCGCCCCGGCCGGCCGGCCCCGCGCGGATCCCGGGTGGGTGTGACCTCGCTCGCCCGCCCGGGGGTGCGGCGGAGACCGCGGACCCGCTTTGTGCCAGCCGCCCCGGCCCGGGCAGCGGCGGGACATTCATCTTGCGTGGCAGGCGCTCCCGGGGGGTGGGGGCGGGGCGCGGCCGCCCCCTTATCGCGGAGCCGCAGCCGGCGAGGCTGGCGGTGGGGGCGGGGGCGGGATCCCCCTCGGCCGCACCGCGCGGGTCCGGGCTCCCTCCCAGGGGGGCCGGGCCGAGGCTCAGCCGGAGGCGCGGTGCCAATTAACATTTTGATTGCGGGACTGGGGGGCCATCTGGACCGAGGCCTAATTACCCGGCAGACCCTCGGGGCGCCGGCGGAACGTGCCAGGCGCGAAGCCCTCATCACCCGGCGCTCACTGCCTCCTGCCGGACACGGTCCCCGCCCTCAACTCTGTCCTTACAACTCCATCCCTTGCCTCCTCCACTCGTCCTAGTATTCTTGCCTCTCTGGTCCCTCCGGCCCCCAACTCTGTCCCCTTCCTCATTCCTCCGTTCCTCTGCTCCGTCCCCCCACCGGTCTCTCTCCTTTGTGCCTCCCTCCACCTCATCCCTTCTCCCTGCGCCATTCCTGTCGCCCCGCACTCACCCCGTTTCCCTGTTCCTCCATCCACCCTCTCAGCCCCTTCCTCTCCTGCCTCTGTGCACATACCTGCCCCTCTCTATTAACCTCCTCACCCCCTCGCTCCCAGCCCCCTTGACAAAAGAGGCAGAGTGGGACACATGTGTCCCTCGGCCAGGCGCTCCCGAGGGGACCATTGGGGCGGCCCTTGCTCCCGCTCTGGTGGAGCCTGCAGCCCCCCGGGACCCCTGGCGGGAGGACAGCTGGGTCCAGGCCTTGGCCATCAGTCTGCACCTACCCGGTGCGGAGCACACATGCGACCCGGGCACAATTACTTGGCCTCCTTGCCCCGCCCCCTGCCTCAGCATCCTGACCCCCCCCTTTCCTCCTCACCCCCAACATCAGGAGGTTGATGTGGTGCCCCAGTCCTGGGCCCCAGCTAGGAGAGGCTGGAGGAGGACAGTGGACGATTCTCGCGCTTTGGAAAAGTGTCAGCACTCCTACATGGGAGGCCTCTCGAGTCTCTTACTGAGAGCTGGGGCCTTGGGAGGCTTTGTTGCAGGAGAGGAGATGGTCAGGGCACAGGCTGACTTGGCCCCCAGCGCATCAAAGTCCCGGTCCCCCTCTCCACTCTCGGCAGAGCCCCAGCTGGGGAGTCTTCCTGCCACCCTGATTCAAGCCCCAGTTCTGCCCCTTGTCCCTTTTAGTGGGTGCAGTTTTGGCTCCAAATCCTCTGTGCCCTCTGCTGCTGGCTGCACCTCTCTCTGCCCTTCCCAGGCCCCATATTGTAGAAAGGTCAGTCGTAAGGGTCAGGGGTTCCCACTCTTGTGTCCCCAGCACCCCACCCTCAGCAAAGCCAGAGCCCCTGGTGCACCCACCCTTGAGTCTGCAGTCACACTGTCACCCACCCCTGCCCTATTGAGACTCCAACTCAGCAAACCAGTGGACAGCACAGATTCGAGGGTTCACGCTGCTGGACAGAAGCGATGGGCAGAGAATGGGGTGTTGAATGGAGGTGACAGGTATGGGGTACAGTTACTGGTGGCGATAGAGCACAGTTGGGGCAGAAGATGAGAACATGGACTTGGTTTTTGTTTTTTTGTTTTTGGGACAGAGTTGTGCTCTTGTTGCTCAGGCTGGAGGGCAATGGCAAGATCTCAGCTCACCTCAACCTCCGCCTCCCAGGTTCAAGCGATTCTCCTGCCTCAGCCTCCCAAGTAGCTGGGATTACAGGTATGCTGCACTACCACGCCCAGCTAATTTTGTGTTTTTAGTAGAGACAGGGTTTCTCCACATTGGTCAGGCTGCTCTTGAACTCCCGACCTCAGGTGATCCGCCTGCCTCAGCCTCCCAAAGTGCTGGGATGACAGGCATGAGCCACTGTGCCCAGCCGAGGACACTGACCTGGAGAAGAGGTCAAGGCTCAGAGGGGACAGGCAGTCTGCAGAGGTTTATTCACGAGAACATTAGACCACCAGGAATTTGAGCACGATGGGCAGGCATGAAGCCACAGTGAGGGCTGCTGGGTGGTTAGTGGCCGATGACTCATGCTCCAGCTAGGATGCTCAGGGAGAGGAGGGAATTGGGGTCTGCAGGCTTCAGCCAGGAGCACAGGAGTGGCTGAGGGAGAGAGAAAGCAGCCCTTAGAGAGGGCTGTGGGGAGGGACAGCATGGAAGGAGGGCCCTCAGCAGTGAGGTCGTGGGGTCGCTGGGACAGAGCTCAGGAGAGGGTTTCAGGATGGGGAGGTCTGTATTCCAAAATGGTTGAGGGCTCGTGAGGAGTGGCCCAGACAAGCCCAAGGGCAGACTTGGTCCCTGCTGGGGCAGGAGCTTTGGAGGAGCCCCGAGAGCAAGGTTGCATGTGAAAGAGAAGCAGAGAGCAAGGGCAACTATCAGTGCCAGAAGCTGTGACAACAGGCTAGCATTCTGATTGTCGAAGGAAATAAGTGGCACGAATGAACTTTTTACACAACAAAGATGCCGAGACCCCAAAGGGGTTAGCAGGTAACCGACTACAGAAGAAATGAGACCTGCTAGGAATCAAAGACACGCTGGCTGGGTGACGTGGCTCCCTGTCATCCCAGCACTTTGGGAGGCTGAGGCCGGGGGATCACCTGAGGTCAGGAGTTCAAGACCAGCCTGGCCAATATGGTGAAACCTGTCTCTACTAAAAATACAAAAATTGGCTGGGCCTGGTGGAAAAATGCCTCTAAACCCGGCTACTCAGGAGGCTGAGATGGAAGTATCACTTGAACCTGGGAGGCAGAGGTTCCAGTGAGCTGAGATTGTACCGTTGCACTCCAGCCTGGGCATTCTCAAAAAAAAAAGGAATCAGAGACATCCAAATTAAATGACAAAATGCAAATTTTAGGGGTTTTCTTCTTGTTTATTACAGAAAATATTAAATATGCACAGATGTGCAAAGAGTCAGGTGATTTGGGTTCCCTTCTGCCCAACAAGCACCTTCACTAAAGACCAGCCATGGGCATCCTGCTTCCTCCCTGACTCCCTCATCATTTTGAAAGCAAATCCCAGACATCGCATCACAGAATGCCGTTTTTGGCAGGGCTTCGTGGCTCATGCCTTGGTAATCCCAGCAGTTTGGGGAGCTGAGGTGGGCAGATCACCTGAAGTCAGGACTTGGAGACCAGCCTGGCCAGCATGGTGAAACTCCGTCTTTACTAAAAATACAAAAATTGAAAAAACAAAGAAGTAAGATCATTAAAATAATAATAATTTTAAAAATTGGCTGGGCACGATGGCTCATGCCTGTAATCCCAGCGCTTTGGGAGGCCGAGGTGGGCAGATAGCAAGGCCAGGAATTTGAGACCAGCCTGGCCAACATGGTGAAACCCCATCTCTACTAAAAATACAAAAATTAGCCGGGCATGCTGGCAGGTGACTATAATCCCAGATATTCGGGAGATTGAGGCAGGAGAATCACTTGAACCTGGGAGGCAGAGGTTCCAGTGAGCTAAGACTGAGCCACTGCACTCCAGCCTAGGCAACAGAGTGAGACTTCATCTGAAAAATACAATAGCTGAGTGTGGTGGCAGGCACCTGTAATCTCAGCAACTTGGGAGGCTGAGGCAGAAGAATCATTTGAATGGGGAGGCAGAGGTTGCAGTGAGCCGAGATCGCGCTACTGCACTCCAGCTTGGGCAACAGAGAAAGACTCCATCTCAAAAACAAAAACAAAACAAAAAAAACCTGTGGTCATTTTTCTCTTGATAAAGACGTGAGTGGGATGTGGGGGACAGCTAACGAGCTGCAGAGCTAGGCCTCCACCTCCTGCTCAGGGCCAGCCCAGCTTGAGCTGCGGGTGCCTGGAGACACAGTTGGACCCCACCTCCTTCTTGCTTTCAGCAGGGCGACCCCTCAGTCTCCGTGTCCCCTGGGCTACATAGCAGAGGGGCCAGCAGCCCTGAAGTGGCCCAAATTCCGCCCCCTTCCGAGCGGTCCAACTGCCTGACCTGCTCAGACCTTCCGCTTCTGGCAGGGGGTCACTTAATTTTTTTAAAGAGACGGGGTCTTGCTATATTGCCCAGGCTGGAGTGCAGTGGCTTATTCACAGGCGCAGTCCCACTACTGATCGTCAGAGGAGTCCAACCTGGGCCAGTTCACCCCTCCTTAGGCAACCTGGTGGTCCCCCGCTCCCGGGAGGTCACTATATTGATGCCAAACTTAGTGCGGACACCTGACTGGCATAGCGATCCTCGCACCTCAGCCTCCCAAGTAGCTGGGAGTACAGGCATGTGCCACTGTGCCCAGCTGGAGATACAATTTTCATACGGTAAAATCCCTTAAACGTAGATTCCATCAGCTTTAAAAACATGTATTATCTTGCAACCCACTCACCTACAGAGACACAGGATACTTCCATGCCCTACAGGATGGTCCTTTGGGGCAGGTGAAAAGTTTTGAAGGAGACACTGAGGAGAGGCTGGAGGAACCTGAGAATGACGGCTGGGAGGAGGCAGAGAGAGAGGAGTGGGGGGAGGAAAGAGGTTGGGGAGGAAGAGGCCAAGGTGGAGGAGGCGGCTCAGGAGGAGCGGGGAGGAGAGGGCTTCCACCAGAGGGCAGCCGGGCCCCACCTAAGCACTCCAAGCTCTCCTGGCAGCTGGGCTCACTTCTTTGCTAGCAAGGTGATATGGGGAGGGCTCTGGAAGTGGCCAGTGGGCACTGATCTGCCTGCACCGCCTGGCAACCTCCTAATTCCTGATGCAGCCTGAGCCTCCCACCCTCCCCTTTCCGCATCTCCCCATGGTGTGACTTGACTGACGAAGGCAGGACTGCAGAGGCCCAGACATTCCTGCCTGAGGCAGGATAACCTTGATGGGCCATGGGCTCAGGCCTTTTGGCGGCCAGGAAGGTGGTTGCTCCTGGGTGACCATCACTCCTCCCTCCAGCCCATCTGACCTCCTCGCACTCCCTCCACAGATGTCCATCCTGGGAGCAGTCCTTTAAACATCCGAAAGCCCCAAACTCAGGCTCAGAGTCCCTTCCCAGAGCTTCATTCTGCTGCCTCCAACGGAATGTGATCCTCCAGCCAAGTTCGCACTCCTGTCCCCACTTCCACCCCTAGCCCCCACGCTCCCCTACCCAGGTTCCTTGAAGGCTTTGGGCCTGGCTGTCCTCCCCAGACTCTCCTGTTGGCTGAAAAGTCCCTGGGGACAGGGCACATAGCCCAGCCTCTGCAACAGCCATTTCTACTCCTTGCCCTGGCCAAGCCCTCCGGGGTTCTCCTTATGCCTGTTCACCCTGGGGGTGTTCAAGGCTCCATGCCAGGCACCCCATCATCTCCTTGCCCTCTGCCAGCCTCAGCTTCTTTGCCCTGGTGCTCTCACCCCAACACCTCAAACTCAGTAGATCCTCCAGCCTTCAGCGTCAACACATCTCTGCCTGTGGCTGCTGCTCCCGTGGAGCCCCAGGAATCATTCCTCTCTGGGCTTAGCCCTTGTGGATCCCCTTCTGATACTGACTTGGGTCTGGCTGTGGGCATCAGCAACACTGATCTGAGCCAATGCACACCGTGGGATGACTCTGGAGCACCCCCTTGCTTTGGGACGCCTGCAGCCACAGCCTGCCGGGAGGAGCTCAGGTGAGGAACTCAGACTGGGCTGCTCAGGACAGGCCAGAGTGTTTCTGTTGGATGGGTGCCGCAGAAGGTCCAGCCCCAGCCGACCTCCCAACCAAATGCAATCACACAAGTGACCCCAGCTATAAAGCATAGGGTAGGGCCGGGCATGGTGGCTCACACCTATAATCCAAGCACTTTGGAGGCCAAGGTGGGCAGATCACCTGAGGTCGGGAGTTCAAGACCAGCCTGACCAACATGGTGAAACCCTGTCTTTAAAAAAAAAAAGCAGAGGGTAGAACTGCCCTGCAGAGCCAGTCATCTTGCACAATCAGAGAAATAAGTTGCTACTGGCCAGGTGCAGTGGCTCATGCCTGTAATCCCAGCACTGTGGGAGGCCAAGGCAGCTGGATCACCTGAGGTCAGGAGTTCAAGACTAGCCTGGCCAACATGGTAAAACCCCGTCCCTACTAAAACATACAAAAATTGGGGCCGGGCACGGTGGCTTGCGCTTGTAATTCCAGCACTTTTGGAGGCTAAGGCGGGTGGATCACGAGGTCAGGAGTTCAAGACCAGCCTAGCCAAGATGGTGAAACCCTGTCTCCACTAAAAATACAAAAAAAATTAGCTGGGCGTGGTGGCAGGTACCTGTAATCCCAGCTACTTGGGAGGCTGAGGCAAAGAACTGCTTGAACCCAGGAGGCAGAGGTTGCAGTGAGCTGAGATCGTGCCACTGTAGTCCTGCTTGGCCACAGAGTGAGACTCTGTCTCAAAAAAAAAAAAAAATTAGCCAGGCTTGGTGGATACATGCCTGTAATCCCAGCTACCGGGGAGGCCGAGGCAGGAGAATTGCTTGAACCTGGGAGGCAGAAGTTGCAACGAGCCAAGATTGCACCACTGCACTCCAGCCTGGATGACAGAGCAAGACTCCATCTCAAAAAAAAGTTGCTACTAGCATCTACCTTTTACACAGCAATAGGTGACTGAAACAGAAGTTGGCAGCTGGAAGTGGGGTGCTGTTGTACCGAATATCTAAAATCAGTGGTACTGGCTCCAGGACTGGGTGGCAAGCAGAGGCCTGAGGAGACTGTCTACAGAGAACGGGAGTGAAGGAATCCGCAAGGAGGATGGAGGGGGTGAGCCATGTCAGCAGGATGCCCAGAGACTCAGCAGGCAGAATTGTGTAGGTGCCTGGTATAGGATGAAATGCCCCACCACCAAATAAAGATGTGTTGAAACTTTGGGAGGCCGAGGCGGGTGGATCACGAGGTCATCAGATCGAGACCAACCTGGTCAAAATGGTGAAACCCCGTCTCTACTAAAGATACAAAAAATTAGCTGGGCATGGTGGCGTGTGCCTGTAATCCCAGCTGCTTGGGAGGCTGAGGCAGGAGAATTGCCTGAACCCAGGAGGCGGAGGTTGCGGTGAGCCGAGA